>JAUPFT010000024.1:25118099-25365599 GCA_036936625.1 Parnassius smintheus behrii | reverse complement strand
AAAATATTTCATAATATGTGCTTTCACGCTTTTTCTTACGATTTTGCTTTTGCCTGGTGTTGGCTTACCAATACTATACTAATTACTTCTATTGGTACTTTTTAGATAGGATAAGATATATTTTAATTCACATAAGCCATTTTTGTAGTTTTCCTGGAGATGGTAAGATAAAAAATATGGATAGAAACCATGGAAGACTTAACTAATAACTTTTTCAACTTGATTTCTTACCCATACATCATAAAAGATATTTGAAGGACAACACAATTTCACGTAAAGAAATTTATTTAACCAAATGGAATATCCTATAGAAATCATATGTAAAAAGTATATTTGAAAATTATATCAATATTCGATATCATTTCTTGTTGAAAATTTGAGTAGCAAATGTTAAACAAATACAAACATGTTTTTCAAAGGTTAATGAAAATACATACTTTTTTAAAATTAATTTATAGAAAATATAAAAAACGTGCTTTGAAAATTTCGACAAAACACGAAAGTCGGCAAATGTCTACTAGATCGTTTAATAATTACGAATGTGCTTAATTGTTATGGCCGAGATGAATTTCTTATAAATGTTACAATAACAATAAATAAATGTTACAAATACAGTAACAATACATTTTATAATCCTGTAAATACTATTTGATTTATTAAACGAAGTAAGTAGCGCCTTCTTAATAGACCAATAATCTTTAGTTACTTTTGTATTCGTTGCAACCGTATTGCAATTTGTAGATATTAATCAACGTAGGCATACAGGCCAACTCTTTTAAAAGGCAATCAATAATAAAGGAATACTAATTTAAAGATCTATATGAATACTAGCTTTTGCCAGCGTGTAATTCAGTCATGCCGCGTTTTCTATGGTAAATGTTGAGGATAAAAGGTAGCCCAGCCTTTTTAATGTTTCCAGCTATCTGAATACTAAATATCAATACTTTAGTATTTATTATTTAGTAGAAGTAATTGAGATGCTGTCAACTCTTAAATCATAAAATAGTAAATATTATTAAAATATTTCAAAAATAAATAAATATAAGTTTTATGTATTTATATATTATTCAAAATGGTGGTTACCGGTTACCGGTAAATCATTAAGCCAGACTACATCCCTAGATGTGATACAATTATCTTAATATATATAAATTACGTGTCACGTTGTTTGTCCGCGATGGACTCCTAAACTACTTAACCAATTTAAATCAAATTTGCACACCGTATGCAGTTTGGTCCAACTTGAGAGATAGGATAGTTTTTTTTTGCCCATGAGTTACCCACAATTTTTCTTTTGCTAATTTGAAGATTTTTAATAGAACACTACATAAGGTTGTCGAAAAGGGTAAAACAAGTCATATTAAACATGTTCAACAACATTTTACTTAAAATAGGAAAAAAGTAATACTTACAACCAAAGCTTAGTTTTTAGTTTACACACTATTTACAAAGAAATATGTATTAAAATTCAAACGATTTCGTTTTTTCTAACGATGATCATGAACATCGATCAAAAGTCTAAAATGTGCAATTTCGCTCAGTATGTCAATACAGTTATTCCTTCTTTATTATTAGTAAGAGAGGGTCTATTAAGATTTGTTGTGAGTCAGTTGTTATTGCCGTAGAATAAAGTCAGATTTTACGTAATATTAAAATGCGTTTGTGACATTTATTGAAATTTGTGTGACTAATGAGCGAATTGGGTTTGTAGCAGTGATAATACGATGTAACCGCTTGCATGTGTGCTTCCAGCGACATCGGTTCTCGTACAAAATAAGGTTGGCAGACATTATTGTATATTATTGTATTTTATGCTTAACACAATTTAAAACTATTTAATTAAAATAATGGCTCATGGACAACGCTTTGTAACAATCTCTGATAGAGACTTATCAGCAGATATCGACAGTGTGTACTTACATACAAATATATCGCTAGTTAAGGTGAAGTTTATTGTTACACAATGTCATTTAATTGAGAAGTTAGTTTTAAATAAAAGTGTATTAGTTACTAGAGTATTATAGTAATACACAAAACAATGCATCATTGGTTTACTCTATAATATTTTTTCACATTTTAACTCTCTTTTTAATTTTTTTGCTTTTAGTAACTAATATTACAGAAAGAAACTTATATAATTACATTTTCCTAACAAATTAACTTCCTTGACTCATGTGGTCCTGGGTTTGAACCCCGGGTCGAGCCAAAAAGTTAATTATTGAGTTTTTCCGTCAAGAAATTCTCAGTAGTTGCCCGGAGTCTGGAAGTTGGCGGTGTCTCACCCCCGTGCCTCGGAAAGCACGTAAAGCTGTTGGTCCTGCGCCCGATCTCTCTCCGGTCGTGTCGGTTTACCGTCCCATTGGATTATGATACATACACTTGGGCACTATAATCCTGTCCTGCGCCAATGGCTAGCCTCCGTTGAGGCAGGCCGCCGCGGCCGAAATTCCGTCTGGAGGACATTATTATTATTATTATAACTTCCTTGCTGAAATCTGTCAAATATTTCACCTTATTTATAAATGTTGGCGTGCCCTGATGGCAGAACAAGTAGTGGATATTTAGTGTTTACCTCGAAGTCGTGTTCGCTGGCGGTGTGGTGCGACACGCGGCGCTTGGGCACGGCGCGGTGCAGCGGCTCGGGCGGCTCGTCGGCGGCCCCACCCGCACCGCCTGCTCCCCCCGCGCCCGCACCGCCAGACCCCTGCCCCTTCGGGTACTTCTGCAGCAGCTTGCACAGCGAGTCCCTGCGCCAACATCACAAACAACACTTACACAATGCCTTCAAATATAATAATATAATAATAAATAATATTTTTTTGAAACTGTAAATATTATTAAGAAAAACTTAAAAAAAATTGCCAATTAATTTCTCATGTAGTTTTGCAATTAACACTTCAATCATAATAAAAATCCCATGCAGTCGCATGCGCCCGGCAAATCCCGAGCGGTCGATTAAAACTTATATTTAGAGACTACATTTCTAAGAAGTTTGGCATTATAAAATCTATACAAAATTCTCTTTCTTGTGCTCTAAACAAAAGTCAGGTTTTACTTCATTACAAAAATATTTTATTGTATTTTGATAACAAAAAAAAAGATACCATGCGAATGTCGGCAGCGTGAAAATTTTAATTATTTTAATATATATTACTCGAAATTATTTACGTAAAAAGAGACCAATAAAACACTAGAAAAATCCAAAAATCAACACAATAACATTCACACGAAAATGGCGTACGAACGTAGATTATAAATAAATATCTATAGACTAACTGGCTTTTTATTGCACTAGAGGATAGAATATTTCATATTGCTTCTATAATGCCAAACTTCTTCATAGAAAAGAAGTCTATGTATTAGTTTAATGGGGTAAAGTGCTGTTGGTGAGTGAGGTGAGACCGCTGGGGATTTGATAGAATATGGCCGCTAGGGGATTGAGAGGTTAAAAAAGGTTTTTTTAACGCCGGTGACGTCATTACATCGCTTTAGTAACGCCACCACATGGTGAAATCATAAATCGCTCATGTTTACATTACCAAAACTAAAAAAATGTCATTGCGTAATACAGGTCACATGTTTTGTTATGACACAACATAGTGATCCAAATATAGAAAATACAAAAGTATAATATGATAAGGCTCACAGCCTTAACGGATATAATAGCGTGGCGTTTAAAACTAATCACAAATCGTTTTATTTTCATTTAAAAATTTAACTATTTTTTTAATAATTACTAAAAAACCGGCCAAGAGCGTGTCGGGCCAAGCTCAGTGTAGGGTTCCGTAGTTTCCCGTCCGTCACAATAAGTGTTCCCACTTATGAGTTTAAAGGTGGGTATCCGTCTTTTCCGGTACTCCTACTCCCTAGGCGTAGTCCCAAAATCATGGAAGACGGCTTTCGTCCACCCGATCCCTAAAAAAGGCGACCGCTCAGACCCGTCCAACTACCGGCCAATCGCCATCACCTCCTTGTTCTCCAAAACAATGGAGTCCATTGTAAACTGCCAGCTCATGAGGTACCTTGAGGATCACCAGCTGATTAGTGACCGCCAATACGGTTTTCGCCGTGGTCGGTCAGCTGGTGATCTTCTGGTCTACCTCACTCACAGATGGGCGGAGGCAGTAGAGTTCAAGGGGGAGGCATTGGCCGTTAGTTTGGACATTGCGAAGGCCTTCGATCGGGTTTGGCATAAAGCGCTTCTTTCGAAGCTCCCTTCCTATGGGCTTCCCGAGAAATTGTGCGATTGGATCACCAGCTTTCTTGCAGATCGGAGCATCAAGGTCGTTGTAGACGGTGCAAGCTCCGATTGCAAGCCTATTAATGCTGGTGTTCCACAGGGCTGCGTGCTATCGCCAACGCTGTTTCTTCTGCATATCAATGATATGTTGCATACCCGTAACATTCATTGCTATGCAGATGACAGCACTGGTGATGCTCTTTACACCGGCCGAGCCAATATTTCTCGGGAAAACGTCTCCGAGTGCCGGGCCAAACTTGTGTCTGAAGTCGAGTCTTTGCTGTACAGAGTCTCGGATTGGGGACGACTAAATCTAGTCCAGTTTAACCCCCAGAAGACACAAGTTTGCGCGTTAACCGCTAAAAAGAACCCCTTTGTCGTATCCCCTCAGTTTCAAGGCACTCCCCTTGTTGCCTGAGCCAGTATCGGAATCCTCGGCGTCGACATATCGAGTGACGTGCAGTTTCGTGGTCACTTGGAAGGGAAGGCCAAATTGGCCTCTAAAAAGCTTGGCGTGCTCAGCAGAGCGGGACAGTATTTCATGCCGGCACACCGCCTGCAACTTTACAAGGCGCAGGTTCGGCCGCACATGGAATACTGTTCCCATCTCTGGGCTGGGGCTCCCCAGTACCAGCTCCTTCCACTTGACCGCATCCAGCGCAGAGCGGCTCGAATCGTCGACGACCGAGTGCTTTCCGATCGGCTCGATTCACTGGCGTTGCGAAGAGATGTTGCATCTCTTTGCGTATTTTATCGCATCTATCACGGGGAGTGCTCTGAGGAATTGTTCGGATTAATCCCAGCCGCCAAATTTCGTGAACGCACGACACGGCAAACGTCCCGATACCATCCACACCATCTGGATGCTTGGCGGTCCACCACTGTACGTTTCACAAGGAGTTTTCTTCCACGTACAACCTCTCTGTGGAATAGTTTATCACCGGCGATTTTTCCGGACCGATACGACCTGGGGACCTTCAAGAAAAGAGCTTACTCCTTTCTAAAGGGCCGGCAACGCACCCGCAAGTCTCCTGGTGTTGCGGTTGATCATGGGCGGCGGTAGTCACTTAACATCAGGTGAGCCGCATGCTCGTTTGCCCCCTCTTCTATAAAAAAAAAATCCATTATGTTCGCGCTCCAGCAGCGCTCCGCGCTCCTGCTACTGCTTCCGGTAGTGGGTACTGTTGTTTCCATCCAAGTTCAAAATGATTTTCCTAGAAAGTCCTTATAAAGTTCTACTTTTCAGATTTTTTTTCAGAGGGGGGGACACATTGTTTTTTACATTTGGAGCGATTATTTCCGAAATTATTGACATTATCAAAAAATTATTTTAGGAAACCCCTATTCATTTTTAAATACCTTTCCAACAATATATCACATGTTAGGGTTGAAATTAAAAAAAATCACTTCCCACTTTAGATATAGGGGGGCTACCCTAATAAAACATTTTTTCCAATTTTTATTTTACCACTTTGTCGGCGTGATTGATACACATATTGGTACCAAATTTCAGCTTTCTAGTGCTAACGGTCACAGAGATTAAGCGAGGACGGACAGACGGACAGACAGACATGGCGAAACTATAAGGGTTCCTAGTTGACTACGGAACCCTAAAAACGGAATTGTTAAGAAACAAAAATATTTAAATATACTTTAAATGAATTATTCTTCTCATTCTATATCTCATTTGAAGTATATTCCATTACCACACAATTCCATTTTTTATGTAGGTATATTTGTGGCAAAAATTATCTAGAGTTACATCACATTTTGATACATCACAAATGCTCGTAAAAATAAATAAACACAGACTCCACGATAAAGTACCTAGTGTTTGTTTGTAGTAGTGTTCCAACCTCAACAGCTACTCTTTCGACGCCCATCAGATGACATGGGATAACTTTTTTTTATACGTCACCAACTCGACGTAATATAATATAGTTTTTATTATTTATGACGTTGTTTTAAATATTGTAAAACACTTAAAATAGCATTGTCTTGGTAGACATTACTTACCAACATCGAAATGTTTCTTCCCAAACAGGCTGTACACCATTTACGCAGTGTTCTATTTTCCTTAGCAATGCCATTATGCGCTTCTGCAAAGCGGCGGAACCTAAAGCATAAAAATTAATAATCTTAATAAAAAATATTAAGATTATTGAAGTTAAAAATATTAACAACAACTCTAAGTTGTTATAGTCTGTGTACTCATGGAATCTCAAACTGTGCGACACTATAGGCTCTGGTCATGGGAACGAAAGCTAGCCAGAATGTCCTCATAAAATTTTTTTCGATACTTCTTGTGATCATCATTACAGCCCTTCACAAGTCCACTGCTGAACATAGGCCTCCCCCAAGTAATGCCACAAAGCACGGTCCTGAGCCACCTGCATCCATCGACTTCCTGCATATCTTACCAGGTCATCACTCCATCTAGTGGGGGGTCGCCCTACACTACGCCTACCGGTACGAGGCTGCCACTCAAGAACCTTTCTTCCCCATCGGTTATCGGTTCTTCGAGCTATATGGCCGGCCCATTGCCACTTCAGCTTACTAATCCGTTGGGCTATGTCGGTTACTCTGGTTTTACTGCCGATATCCTCATTTCTGAGTCTATCACGCAGAGAAACTCCGAGCATAGCCCTCTCCATAGCTCTCCATTATGTATATGTAGGAAGGTAATTAAATAGAATTAATTTACAATCACAAAATACACGGATCACAGGTAATCAACTATATATTGTACTGAGACTAATTTAATAGCTGATAATAATAATTCGTTTCCACGAATTAACTATCCGAATAGTCTAGGATGAGCTAGTAGCGGGATACAACAAGTGAACCGTGCCACGCCAGCGCCATGACTGCCTTAACGGCGGCCGCTCCGTCCGTTTTATACAATCGAGACAAGTAGCTACACGAGCGCCACTGCAGGAGCCGCGCGCAGGTGTGCGGTGCACGTGTCGTTTACAATAATTCCGACTAGCCACAGAGGCGTTGCGACACATACATTTCTCAACATTTGTTTTACGAAAAGTTTATACATATATAACCAATAAACTGGTTAAAATATTATCCTTCTATATTGAAAAATATAAAAAATAGATAGATACATAAATAAATAAATTTTCATTGCATTAAAACTAAAATTCTTGCAATAACAAAAAACTTACTACCTACAGTCGGTTTAATTATCATTCCATAGTTTGAATATGTTGCTATAATACACCTTAATCTGCGAGTAACAATATTATTATATGATTTAAATAGCTAGTTACGCATCCCGGTATTCCCGGAATTGCACGGGAGACCATCACACTGACACATCACATGACTAGCTTTTGCTTTGTTGGGCATGGTGTGTTATTTAAATCCTTGTTTTGTCAAAATAGTTACAGCATGTGACTTTTGAGCTATAGCTAAGCAATTTTACGGATATTATATATCGATCGATTTCTACTAATATTAATTATTCAAATATGGAATCTTCATCACATTGCATCTCTAATATGCCGCACCATTTTGTCTACGCTTGTAAATCACGATTCCAGAGTTCTTTGACCGTAGCCCTACCTCCGAAGCGTGGGACTTCCGGAAGCCCCCACAGCTCCACGCCTTTGCTAACGAGGGTGCAGCGAGGTAACAGTAGACACAACAGAGTATTATAAGTGCACACCTTAAAGAGTGAGACATTGAACGGAACCACTACCAATCCGTCCGTGGCTACCTAATTGTTAAATTTTTACTCCTGGTAATACAACTTTATTCTGTGACACTAATTATTTATATTCTAGTCTTTTCATTTTATATATTTAAGTAAACTATATACCTAATTACCTATCCAAATAAACACACAATGTCACACCAAGTCTTCTAAAGGAGTATTTTAAAACATAAGTGTCTAAGATAAATGATTTTTTTTTCATACAATTTATATTCATTACTTTTAAACGATATATATTCATTGTAATACTTACTGTGTATATTTTTATAATAGCAGCCTCTTCCCATATCCTGACTGGCTGCTTGAAAAACGCAATAAGCCCTTTTATAGCACAGTGTAACTTAATGTGCATCCAGTATATTTTTTGTTTAATACAGTGACGAAAGACTACTTACATCATCATCAGGCCACTATAATTAAATACTACAACCAATTACTATCACTGATTGAGAAATGATGACGGGCAGTGTAAGGTGTTACTAGTAAAGAACTAATGAAATAATAATAATAAAAACTTTGTGCGCATTTTTAGTATGTTCTTGATTTGAAGGGATGATATTAGTTAGATCTTTTTTAGATTTAGATTCAAGAAAATTTTGTAGCGATGTTATGTACAAAATAAAATACCTGGAACAGTAAAATATTATGTACCTATCAGATTAATCAAGACAAGATTTATTCGAATGATGAAATTTCATCATTCATTCAACAAAACTCAGTTTCCTATGCAACACTTATGTTAAGTTTATAAAAAAAATGTATTTATTGACACATTCATCTGACTTATACATATGTTGAGTGCAGGCACTAAGTGAGAGATACCTGTGGTGAGTACTGTGGAGGTATGTGCGATCTCCTGAAAGACCGCGTAGTTAGGCAGCAGGCACTGCGTGCTGATCTCGTCGGAGCCGCAGCGGATGTCCGCCTCCTGGCACAGCAGCGCGAAGCACGACATCGCTACCAGCACCACGTCCGTGTCGATCGACCACAGGCACATGAAGAACACCACCTGCGCAGCAGTTCAGCCTTGTTAAAACATTAACATCACACCTCGATTGCGCAGTGACTAAACGTTTAGCTGCTTGGGGCTTCAGGTCGAATACTGCGCAAAACAAATGTTTACACGTGGTAGTCGTGCTGCAGCTATATTGTGGTTGCAGCACGTACGGGTCGGCTCGACCGGGGAAAGACCACGGTTTCACAGAATACCAGCGTAAAATAGCAGCTTAATATTGTTGTGTTTCGTATGGTGAGTGTAGAGATCCGGAGACCCTTTTTTACTGGAAACGAGGCATTCCATCTTAGTTCTCAGGGGTGACAACGCATATGCGTTTTGATTCTTAATCGAGGATAAATGTGGATGTCTATGGGCCACAACATCCACTTACCATCAGGTGGACTGTGTGCTCGTTTGTCACCCTTATTCTATAAAAAAAGTCTTTGTACTTCGTATGGCCTACGATTAATTGTACCGGATTTTGAAGTTTGTTCATGTTTAATTTATAAATGATGACGTTACGTTTAATACATTTGTGGCGGCGCTGTCGTCGCGCCACAAGCGAAACACACAAGCCTATCGAATCGCGCCATCGAAGGTTCGAATCATAAACATTATATATAGAACAACTCCGAACTATCACACGGAGCGTTGGCCGCTCCCCGGGCAGAACACCTTACCCGGCGGGAGATCTCCCCATTTCCCTATCACGGCTACACATTAAATGAAAACTTGCTCCTGACTAGTCCGATAAGATATTTCGAAATAGATAATTTTGTTTCTACATCAAAATTTAAAAAAAATCAAATAATATAAATAATACTTTAACTTACAAAATTAAACACGCTTTAAAGTCCTAGCTTTAGGAGCGGTACCGTCGCAATAGTTTGCTAGTTCGCTCTTTCGCTATGGACGACACCGCGTCATTAGAATTTATAAGAATATTGGGATAAATCGTCGAAATGGCAAAGCCGCTCTCTTTATTTTGAAAGTATAGTTTATTGACCCCTATCAACCTCCAGCACGTAAAAAGTGATGATTTTTACATCACGAAACGTTATATAACACTAAAAAAAATTATTTTTTTTGGGTAAACTACTGAATGTATTATTGTGTACGATAATAGAACGCGTTATAAGAGTTGCTGGTATCATTTAACGTGTATAACGCAGCGCCATCCTGTATATTTTAAACGCCTCCACTAAGCATGAGAAATCATTTATAACGGTTTTTTTAAATATTCTTCTTTTAAGGGTGATATAGCTTTCTTATAAGGGGAAACCCTCCTTACAGAGGGCAACAGCCCGTCCGTTATCATCTCCTTCATCGAACTTTTAATACCAATTAAAACTACCACCTAAGTCACCCTATCAATGACCTCCATCAGTTATGCATTTAGACTAACAGAGTCGAAGCCGTGAGGATGAGAATTTATGTTATACGGTACAGTGAGAAGTATTTACGTTATACGGTATTAGGATATTTTTGTCATAGCCACCAACAAATTAAAATAGAAAATCTCCAGAAACAGCGACGCAGGCAATGTCAAATACGAAACTTTTGATGACCTTGCATAACGATTTAGAAAAACATCAGTCGCCTGCAAACGGGCTGATAACAGTGTATATTATTATATATTATTTAAATAAATCATCATCGAACAATAAGCATCCCGCCATTCTTTAAAGACTCATAATCTTTTAGAAAAAAATCGTAGGAGTTATTACCAAGAGTTTTTATTGTTGGGACTGACAATTGGGACTTACCTCTAGTTTTATATGCGCTTGTTTACAGATGGGTATCTGCGAGCCCACATTGGCATAGTCCTTGTGCTTGGCGAGGAACTCGTTGCGGCAAGTCAGCACGTCACGCAACCACCGCAGTACCTCGCGGTAGTTGCCGATCTGACGCTGGATTAGCTTTTGACTTATGTTGTATAGTACTTGAGAACTGAAAGAGAACGAGTTCATATTCTACGCTGTCTACAAACAGAGCAAATATTGCCGACTCTTTTCAACTGTTAACATTTTTCCCCTCCCAGCATTGACTAGCATAGAACGCCACAAGGCATTAAGTCCACTTATTGTATGCCTTAAGGACTAGAATGAAGAACATTAAATAAATAACATACATAAACACTCACGCCTGTCACCCAGAGGGGTAGGCAGAGACTACAGACTTCTATTTGGCACGATCCTGACACGCGTCTCTCGCCTCCTTCACATCCATACACCTACGCATACATGCTCGTCGGTTAAGGGTACTCCCAATTTGGCCCGTTTTTAATAAATCGCCAATTTGGTCGATAAATTTTCGCCTAGGACGTCCCTTTCCGACTCTGCCATTCACTTCTGCAACATAAATTTTCTTTGTCAGTCTTTCCTCATCCAATAGAGTGTAGGGCCCCATTTACTCTATTTCCCGCATTCACTCGTCGTTCCATATCCTTATCATATCTCCCATCCCTGCTAAATAAATAAGAATAAACAAAATTATATTACCTTTATAATAAGTACATAACATTTGTATATAATATGTAAGAATTAAAGGAGACGGTCCAAATTTATATGAAGCATAGGCCTGGTTTTGTACAAGTAAAGAAATAAATTAAAATAATATATTACAAGACTGTTGGTCAATCAAATCTACATATTTGCCTTTATTTCAGTGGTATTAATATTTTATTCTTGCAAAAAACTGTAACACTAATGGCGAATTGAAGTCGTTTTGACGTTAGCTGTCACTTGTCATAAGGTTATTGATGGCTAGTGATTCAAAATGTGATTGTCCTTAAAACAAAAGCCGAGTCAAACAAGTAATAACAGTTCCCAAGTCCAAATTAAAAAAAACATATCGCCAAAGAAATCGAAAAGAAACGCAATAAACGCATTGACGAGTTCACAACTGCACAAACAAGATCGGAATAAAAAATATCACATTAACGACATAATTTCGTGACTCAAGTCACTTCATGACATTTGACATATAATTTTATGACTGGAAGGGCGCCATCTTGTAAAATCATCAAAAATTGGGATTGCATTTTTATTTTTAGCAAGTCATTTAGTTTGATCTATTCTCTTATTTTATTTTTAATAAAATCCTCGAATTTTTCGCTTTTTTACAGTACAGTGTACATAGACTGGGTCTGAAATAGACCGTCTCCTTTCTATAATAATAAATTCATTTGTATACAATACCTACACATTTCTTAAACGATAGAGAATAAGCTCACCTTATATCCCAAAAGGTATTAAGAGGTGCTTCCGGATTCCACATGTGTACTCTATCCGGTCTGTGAAGGGCCAACAATGCGTCCATGGCTTCTTGTGAAATTTCACCC
Organism: Parnassius smintheus behrii; assembly: GCA_036936625.1. Classification (NCBI taxonomy): domain Eukaryota; kingdom Metazoa; phylum Arthropoda; class Insecta; order Lepidoptera; family Papilionidae; genus Parnassius; species Parnassius smintheus. The sequence goes on along the minus strand of JAUPFT010000024.1, from coordinate 25,353,292 downwards.
ATACCAGTGTGATGTACTAAAGACACCAGGCCGTTTATAAGCTCTGTTGTCGATGATTGGATTTCAACACCGGAACGACCTGGATTCTGTAAAAAAATCACATCACTTAACATGCATAGCACAGAGTTTAGTAAAATAAAAAATATACCTAACCTAAAAAACTAACGTGTAAAATGACGACTGTGTGGCCAGTTCCAGTTCCTAGCTTCAGAAACACTTGCTTAAAATCAAAAATTGTTGATTTTTAGATTGAGTTGTCAGCCACACTGCTCTCTAGCCTACATTTGATGGTATCGCAGATACGTTACTTCGCGCACGGGCAAGATAAAACTAGCGAGTGTCTCTGGATTGGCGTACGTATACCGTGTAGTACTCCTCAGAAGTTCGAGGAGTTATACCTATACCCATTACTTGAAGTAATACTTACACTAAGCATAAGCATCGGGTCAGCGTGTATTAACTTCACAAAGCAAAGCAACAGGTTTCTGTATGCGGGCATCTCTTCAGATTTGTTGAATTTCGATTGAACCTCCTTGGATTTCAGCGACAGTGATATCATGCGAAGAGGCGTGTGCACTATATAGCCCTGTAACAGCCAAACTATAAATTGAACTAAATATTTAGATAGAAGCTTCTTCAGTTAGAGCCTATACTAAAAGTCCAATGCTGATATATGCATAGGCCTCTCCATAAATTGGCTCAGGAGGGTTATTTGCCACAGTTACTTGGCAGGCGGGATGGCAACCTTTTTTTTAATTTTTTTAACCTTATTTTCGTCTGTCGCCTCTTATGCCACCCAGGAACGATATAGGAAGGATAGTGGATATTTTTACACTGCCACTACACGGTCTTCGGCATTGTACGTAAATTTATTTCAGTAACAAGGATAACTGAACCCTTTAAGAAAGCTTAACTTGGCCTGTTAGGGTTCCTTTTTTTATTCTTAGACAATGTACATTTTGAAAAAGTTAAAACTCACTATTCAATTAATCAGTTCAAAATATCTCATTTAAAATAACCAATATATTTGATAATTGTTATACACTACTTACACTACGAGTCGTGGTAGCTCAGATGATTAGCGCTCGCTGTAAATTTCATAACACGCGAGCAAACCGAGTTCGATCCCCGGCGGCACCAATGAAATTATTAATTACAATTTTAAGTGCTGATTTACCACGTGCTCGGCGGTGAAGGAAAACATCGTGAAGAAACCTGCATGTCTGAGGAATAAGAAAAAAATATTTCGAAGACATGTGAAGTTCGCCAACACGCATTGGGGCAGCGCAGCGGACTATTCTTTGCCCTAAAACCCTCTCAGAAATGAGAGGCGGCCTGTGCCCAGGAGTGGGACGTATATAGGCTGTAACTTTATACACTACATACCTGTGTTGCTTTATTCAGAGTGTCGGTGAACATGGCCCTCAGTTCAGCAGCTCTCGGATATAGCAATTCAATTTGCGGCCACCACGGTAACCTCGGTTGTTTTATTATTCTTAAATAAAATTATTACTTTTACTGTTTCATGCCCACAAAATTTAAGGTGAATTTAATATTTTGAAGAAACCACTAGTGAGATATTACACACAAAATCTAATAATAATTCGCAGATTTTCATTATGGGCAGTAAATGCATACAAAATGTCCTAACAAAATATTTTTTTCATCATCGTCTACATAATTTAACTTTGATAATTTCGGACAGGATTTTACGATTTCAACTAGTCAGAATGTGATGTAATCATCAAATTAATAATAAAAATGTCAGTTTGTAGGGCGGTAAGCTTCGTTCTACATGTACAATGTATTAGATCATATCAACGTGGTATAGCAATGATGTAGCTGTATTTTGGGTACAACATAAACGTATAATGATTTCTTAAATTTACGCGAACACTACACATTGAATAAAACTAAATTTACGGATTTTATCGCGTTTATTTCACTACTTTTACTTATTTTTAATTCCCGATTAAATCTCGACGTGAATTCGCTAATACCATCATGTACCAAACCACCGAGGTTGTATGGGTTACCAAAGATACACAAACCAAACGCTCCACTACGTCCTATAGTGAGCCAGATCGATTCACCAACTTATAAACTGGCACAACACTTGGCAAAAGTACTGTCACCACTGAGAGGACATACCAGAGCACACACAAAGGATTCATACCATTTTGTTAGTGAGATAAAAGACCTACATACATCTCGCTGACAATGAAACTATGGTCAGTTTTGATGTTCAGTCACTATTCACATGCCTACCTATTGAAGACTGCATATCAGTTGTAACTAGGAAGCTAGAATATAATAACATGCCTGCTGAATATGCAGTATTACTCAAACACTGCCTCACATCTGGCTATCTATTGTGGAAGAAAGAGTTCTACAAGCAAGTAGATGGTGTGGCGATGGGCTCACCTGTATCTCCCATAGTCGCTGACATATTCATGGAGGACTTCGAGGAGAAAGCCCTTCTTACTGCTCCTGTAAATCCAAGATTCTACAAGCGGTACGTAGACGACACTTTCACAATTTTACCATCTGACAAAGTAACTGCATTTTGAACCACCTTAACTCTATAAACTCTAAAATACAATTCACAATAGAGTTAGAGGCAAATAATTCTTTAGCTTTCTTAGATGTTTTAGTCATTCGAAATCCTAATAACACAATTGGTCATACTGTGTATAGAAAAAAGACCCATACCAACCGATATTTAAATGGTGAATCTCACCATCATCCTTCACAGTTAGCTACCGTGGGTAAATCTTTGTTTCAGAGAGCACGAGGGATCTGTGACAGAAAACATCTGGCCGCCGAACTTCAGCACGTCAAGCAATTATTGCAAGACAACAAGCTTCGGGTCCCGCGCCTACGTTACAGTGACCGAGTGAAGCCGGCCACAGTCGAGCGTGTACCTGCTGTACTACCATATGTCAGAGGAGTCACAGACAAGGTTGGCTACATCTTGAAGCGAGCTTCCATTAAAACATACTACAAGCCGCCGAAGAAGATTAGTCAATTTTTACCATCCGTCAAGTGTAATATCCCTCTACAAGATGCAGGAGTGTACAAGTTAGATTGTGAATGTGGGTCTCTCTTACATAGGTCAAACAAAAAGATCCATAAAAACCCGCGTGAAAGAACATATAGCTGACGTGAAGCACCGACGCTCCGGGAAGTCTGCAGTCTGTGAACATGTTCAAGATCGTCCCCACCATTACATTCGATTTGATAAACCACAAATTCTCGCAAAAGAACACCGATTCCTACCAAGGATGATACGCGAGGCTATTGAAATTAAAAAACATCCAAATTTCAATAGAGAAGATGGATGGGTGCTGACACCTGCTTGGGATCCTATAATTAACAAAATTAAACCCAAACCTAAGCATACCACTGCAAGACTTCATGATACTATAAGCTCGTTTTGCGTAAATCGGACCAAAAATTAATAACAAAAACTGAAGGTAGCCGGACTAACTATGACATTGGGACGTCAAACATCTCAGTCCCCCCCGTGACCATGGTTGCTGTAAAGCACCCGAAACGTCGGGAATTAAAAATAAGTAAAAGTAGTGAAATAAACGCGATAAAATCCGTAAATTTAGTTTTATTCAACATAAACGTAGCATAAGCTGTAGCGTAGCATAAGAAACATAGCTTTACTTGGAGAAGGTATCGCCTTCTAAAAAACCAACTAAAAAGAGCAGAGCTGCTGTATTTCGTATAGTGAGTAGGTAATACACAGACCGAAGCATCTTTTACTACTAACAAGGCCATCCAATTCAATTCTCAGAAGTAACAAGACAGTGTATATTCTTACTCGAGGACAAAATAAAGCTGTCTATGGACTACAGCAATTACAAGTGAATTGTGTGTGGCCGTTGGTCACTTTTACTTATATAAAAGGACATGATATTTACAAGGTAAAAAATCATCAGGAAATAAATATTTTAATATACTTATATATTATTTTATTAAAAAAATATTTTTAACGAAGAATATTTATAGAAGGAAAATTGTACACCGGTAACGCAAGCGCAATTCTAAGTGATCTTTAATTAAATTGAAAACCCAAAATTTTTAAGTAGCATAACTTATGTGTAACTATAATAGTAATTCTGGATTAAAAAATATAGTTCAAACATCTACTTACCTTAGTAACGAGTTGACGATGACGTAATGATATGATATGTGCGTGTTTAGATTGAGGCAAACTTTAAGTGCGTCGTTATTGTGAGGCATTATTCGGAACAACGACACAAAACAATCAGTCATCAGATCCAGTTCCGAGTATCCGGATATCAGATTACCACGTATATACGATTTTGAAGGATTGAACAGCAAAGACTAGAACATAAATATATAACTTGATTACTCAGTTAAATATACTACTATATCTAAAGGACTAGAAAGAAAAGCAAACGCACAAATAATACGTACGAATAAGTGACCGTGAAAAATTACTAACCATCTTCCGTGTCATCAAATTGGTGACATTGGGCTGGCTACATACCGCAAAGTCAGAGTCAAAGTCAAAACTATTTATCCTATGTAGTCTTGTTTTAAGCTCTTACAAATGTCAACATCTACACCGGTTCGGATAACAAGACTTCTCAGAAAAGCAAAAACTACATGTCGTTGATTAGAAGTGAACTATCTTGAAAGGTACGCTTAAAGACAATTATCTGGATAAGTTAGCGCCTTAGTAAAGGCCTAAATTATGCTTATGTTGATGATATAATAGGTGCTGATATACATTTTTGACTTCTAGATACAAAATATCGATATGGTTAAAATGACCGTCATCATCATGTTTCATGGTCACTGGGTAACTCAATTTTCTACATATAAAGAATACCTTTAGCTATTCTTAATACGTTATTGTAATATTTCAATGCAAACATTCTGAAAAGAATACATTGTAAGAATTTAATTTACACAAAACATTTACATATTGGCGTACTTGGTAAAGTTCTACTCGTTTTAGTTCATAGATAGATAGATAGATAACTCTTTATTGCATTTGAACGAAGTTATCCTATACTATAAAACGAGCAATTCTTGTATATATATATATATATATATATATAATCGGGATCTCGGAAACGGCTCCAACGATTTTCATAAAATTTAGTGTCCAGGGAGTTTCGGGGATAAAAAATCGATCTAGCTAGGATTTATTTTTAGAAAATGTCTTTTTGTCCATGTTTTTAGGCAATGAAAAACTGCTACAATATCGTTAGAATAAGAAGGTAAATTTTGACAGATTGTTAATGATTATATATAGCTTAAGTGGTATAATGGGCGGTCACAGAATCGTAAAACCCCGGTTCGAGCCCAGATCGACCGACCGACTTTTATAATTTTTTTTTCAAGTTCCTTTCTCTTTTGAGAAAATCTATTTTTTCGAGCCCTTTTTTTAGTATTTTTTAAAAACACGAAAATTTAAATTAAACTAATTGCACTCAAGATTTTTTATAAATAACCAATTCAGTTTTTTCTATTATGTCGCTAAGATCAAAAAATATTATTCCTATTTCATCGGTATGTAATTTGTATCTAAATATAATTTCCAAAACACACGAATTAAAAAAAACCGAGCGAAAAATACCGAGCAAAGCTCGGTCAACCGGGTACTTAGAATATAGTTAGTGCAAACGCGTCGCTCGTGCGCGAACTTTACACGTTTTAATAATCGTTTACTTAAGTTCCGTGTATTGTACTTATTTTATAATACAAGTGACTTAAATCCACAAAAATTTGACTTTAATCTAAATTCAAGAAAAAGATTATTTTAAATTAAAATCAAACAAAAATGTTCTTTCTGAGAATTCTAGATCTAAAATATCAACCTCGTGTCCGAATGAAGAAGTTTTGTTAGTAAACACAGAGAACCAAAAAGTTTCAGTACAAGAATGACAACATCAATCCAAAGATTCAATGAAACAAAATACCTTGAGATCGTTAATAACGGACTTCACAAGGACAAATGTAACATTCCCCGAGTCCGCAATATTCAGATATGTTGATGCCTTACATAGCTTGACGCATGTGACAACTGCTGCCTCAATCATCTGCTTGGAGTTATTTTGCGGACCTACGCAAATATTTGTATAATTTTAGTAAAACGTAATGAAATTTGACTACCACATTCACAATTGAATTGAAACGAAATATATTCGGCCTTGCTGATAAAAACCGACGTTATTACGTTTTAAGTTTCTCTCTCTTACTTTCTCTTTCTCTTTTCACTAAAAGACAAAAAAGGCAGGTATAGAGATAATTAATACTTAATTTAAGTATGCGATAATCAACAATTATAAGTAAATAATAATTTACTGTAATCAATTCGCTTGGTAGGCGAATAGGCAATAGCAATAACTGCGTAAGAGTATCCTTCACCACATTTAAAGTGAATGTCGTAAGAGACGACATATGAAAATGTCGAAACATCTTGCAATTTCTGGTACACTGCTGATTGAACTACAAATTTAGCCTGATTTAACCTAGAATAGGAAGAAGGAAAGAGAAAGAAATTAACTAAAATTTAGCACTCTAATAAAATAGATAAACTCCAATAGAATGTAGATTAAGCAAAAAAACTTACTAAGTCCTCTTTTAACAGAATCAATAAAGTGTTTTTTTTTTGTGTGCCGAGGGCTGCACGGGGCACCACTATCTGCATTTACTATTTCTTCTAGTACTTTCTGTGAATAAATGAATGAGTTGGATTAATGATGCTAATTGGTGTAATCATTTCACCTTAATACAAAAAAAAAACAATTCAAGTTTGTGGAGAAACACGCTAAGATACAGGTGATCTCTATTTTCTAAAGTTAATATTAAACAATGAAAGTATTAAGCAAGATCCATTACTTCATACGTTTACACCGGTTTTTATTACGTTACTTAAAATATTTAAATGGCGCGAATACTTGCGAACTACTTTGAAGCCTAATAATTATCGTAAAAGATGCAGCTAATAATAATAAAGACTTCGTGGCGCAGTGGCTTAGCAATAAGTGGGTGCGCTGGGGGTCGCGGGTTCGAATCCCGCACGGAACAAGTATTGGTATGGTCTACAAGTAATTATTCCGGCTCTGGATGTTTGTCCTTGTGCAATTTATGTTTGTAAACTGCCCCCACGATACAGGAGAAAATCCTAGTGTAGGGGTAACGTTTTTTATAATAAAAGAAAAAAAATGATAACCTATGCTAGTAATATTGAAAAAAGTTACATATAGGAGACACTAAAAATAAATTTTTGGAAAATTCTATTATATGATGGAAATTATATTATATACTCCCCATTTTAAACTCATTAGTCAAAAACTTTGAAGTTACGACTGAAATATCTGGACCGGTAGACAGAACGAAATTATAAGTTCCTTTTATGAAAGTGGAACCTTAGAACAAATTTTTACAACTGCTTTTTCACACTCTGCACCTGATGAGCCTTGCAGGCCGTTACTTGTATCTCTGAAAATACTACCCCTCCCATGCCTGTAGATTTTTGAAATTGCAAAGTTTGTAAAACAAAACATGTATTATTTCAAACAAGCGAAAGAGATTTATACACAAAATACCAGAAATGGCAATGGACTTGCTGCTGAAATTATACCCAAAAGTGCTCGGTTTAAAAAAAAATCTGCTAATGGATGTGTATGCGCATATTTAATAAAATACCCCAAAATATAAAAGACTTACCCCTTAATAGATTTAAATGCGCCCTTTACAGGTGGCTAAATGATCATTGTTTTTATAATGTGAATGACTACCCAAATTTGACATGATGTGACCACAACAGTAGTTATATATTTTTAATTGCATTTTCAATTTTGATTATTTTTAAATTTGTATGTATTGGTACTAGTATTGGTAATTTGTAAACGATGACTATTTTATGATGAATATTTTAATTGAGTTCGATATTTTAATGTAGTAAACTTAATTATAAAAGATGTATTTGCATGCTATCCATAGATGGCTGAAAAAGCTTAATTACACTTTACAATAACCACCTCAATGTGCCCTTTTCAAAGCGAATAAATCTTCATTTCATTTCATTTCTACAATGTTTGCGCGCATACTGTTTTAACACGCGCAATTGTGCTGCTGCTGCAATATTATTAACATTTTATAAACTCACAATTATTATTAAAGTGTACTCAGCACGAATCCTCAGGTTTTTGTAGGGCTTTTGGTAAAGATTTATTTTTTAACCAATTACACGATTTTATAGTAATAATTCATAATATGAAGCTTTTAACAACCTTTGTCATTCTATAATTTTTTCTATTTTTTTTATTCTAACATGTTACCTTCTGGAACGTTTTATATCTTTTACAGTCAATCCAAAACAGTTCCTGATGCTATACTAACAGGGTTTAAAACCAAAAGCATGATTTGGAGCGGCCACATTGCGACGCGCGACTTCTTGTTGTCGGAGAAGCAGTCCTGCAGCGTGTCGAACAGCGTGTCGCAGCATTTGCTCAGCTCGTCGTTAGGCCGGCACTGCACTTCTGCAAACTCCTACAAACGAAAATCTTTGTGAATATTCAGAAACAGAAATATTTTTTTAATCAATATAGATTATAAATAATACTAATTGCAAGTCATTTTTTTTAATTTACCAATGGAAAAACTTTTTGCCCTGGGAAGAACCAGCAAGAAACCCAGCTGGACTTTAAAAAAAACAGCTTACAATCATGTGTGTTACAATTAACAACACAAGCATGGTACCTCTACACTCCATAAACACAACAAAATTGATATAGCTTGGTAGTGATCACCTCCATCCCAGGGGTTATTATCATCCATAAATTCCTTAATATTATAATAACCCTTTTTAAACAAACTTAGTTTAATAAAGTTTTTGAACTTTGTACCATTCATATTTTGTATATTTCTTTTTGTTGTAAAAGCGTATACATCGCCCCAAGAATGAATTACTGACTCGGTGGAGTCGAGCAACGGGTACTACTAGTACTATATATATATATATATATATATATATATATATATATATATATATATATATATATATATATATATATAATGTTCTACATTTAAAAATATATTTCTAAGAGACAGTAACACTCATAACGTTTTTTTAAAAAAGGGAACACCTATACTGTATTCTCCAGAAGGAACTCCGATCACAGCAATTTCATAGTTAAACCCTAACTAAATATTAAACATTGGTATAAAAAATAATTATTTACCTGTGGGTAGGTATCCATCCAGTTCCAAATGGCTTTTTCTAGTGAGGTAACTAACACTATGTGCGCTGACTTCCTTAACAACTTAAACTTTTGTATAGATTCTGTAAAACAAAATTGTACTATGCAGAAGTCTTTTGTAAACAAAGGAATAACAATATACGCTCACCGGCACGGAAACTTGGCCACTCGTGAATTAGCTGAATATTTACACTGCAACTTTTTTTTAACAGTAAATTATGGGTAGATGGATTCAATAAATGTCTCTAATGGTTTTAGAACGTAGAAATTTAATGTTTGCTTCACCAAAATTTTTCTTTACAAGATAACATGTTTTCACTAAAATTAACATTATCGTGCATGAGGAAGAACCAATTCTTCCTCATGCACGATAATGATCGCCAATGAACCCCGAATAAGGCATTACATGCTCCTGAAGAACTTCCTCGATGTATCGAGTAGTTGTAAGCCGATTATCGACGATGATCAACTCTGTACGTGCGTCAGAACTTACACCTCCCCATACCATTATTGAGCCTTTTTTATAGGAGGGGGGGGGGGGGGCAAAAGAGCATATGGCTCACCTGATCGTAAGTGATTACCGCCGCCCATGAGCAACTGCAACACCAGGGGAATTGCAGATGCATTGCCGGCCTTTTAAAAAGGCTCTTTTGTTGAAGGTCCCTAAGTCGTATCGGTCCGTAAAAATCTCTGGTGGTAGTCGATTCTAAAAGGAAGTTGTGGGAGGAAGAAAACTTCTTTTAAATCGCACGGGGGTGACCGCCAGTCATCGCGATGAGCGATGGTGAAATTGTGCGGCTGGAATTAGTCCGAACAATTCCTCAGAGCACTCCCCGTTGTAGATGCGATAAAATACCCAAAGAGATTCAACATCTTTTCGCAGTGCCAGTGAATCAAGCCGAACGGAAAGAGCTCGGTCGCAGACGATTCGAACAGCTCTGCGCTGGATGCGATCAAATGGAAGAAGCTGGCACTGGAGAGCCCCGACCCAGAGATGGAAACAGTATTCCATGTGCGGCCGAACCTGCGCCTTGTAAAGTTGCAGGCGGTGAGGCGGTATGAAATACTGTCCTGCTCTGCTGAGCACGCCAAGCTTTTTAGAGGCCAATTTAGCCTTCTCTTCCAAGTGACCACGAAACTGCACGTCACTCGATACGTCGACGCCGAGGATTCCAATACTGGCTGAGGCAACAAGGTGAGTTCCTTGAAGCTGAGGAGATACGACGAAGGGGGTTTTTTTGAGCAGTAAACGAGCAAACTTGTGTCTTTTGGAGACTAACTTTAGTCCCCAAAAGACACAAGTTTGCTCGTTTACTGGATGCTACTCGCCTGGTGCTGCCTCGGACTGGTTTAGTTTTACTGGACTAGATTTAGTCCGCAGTCCGAGACTTTGTTCAACAAAGTTTCGACTTAACACAAGTTTGTCCCGGTACTCTGCGACGTTTACCCGAGAAATATTGGCACGGCCGGTGTATAAAGCATCACCAGTGCTGTCGTCTGCATAGCAATGAATGTTACCGAATTGCAACATGTCATTGATATGCAGAAGAAACAGCATCGGTGATAGCACGCAGCCTTGTGGAACACCAGCGTTAATGGGCTTGCAATCGGAGCATGCACCGTCTACTACGACCTTGATGCTCCGATCAGCAAGAAAACTGGTGATCCAATTGCACAATTTCTCGGGAAGCCCATAGGAAGGAAGCTTCGTAAAACGCGCTTTGTGCCAAACCCGATCGAAGGCCTTCGCTATGTCCAAACTAACGGCCAACGCCTCCTCCCTTGGACTCTACTGCCTCCGCCCATTTATGAGTTAGGTAACCCAAAGATCACCGGCCGAGCGACCGCGACGGAAACCGTACTGGCGGTCACTAATCAGCTGGTGATCTTCAAGGTACCGCATGAGCTAGCAGTTAATAATGGATTCCATTATTTTAGAGAACAAGGAGGTGATGGCGATAGACCTATAGTTGGACGGATCAGAGCGGTTACCTTTTTTAGGGATCGGGTGCACGAGGGCTGTCTTCCATGATTTCGGGACTACGCCGAAGGAGTAGGAGTACCGGAAAAGACGCGTTAAAATAGGTGTCAACTCCGGAGCACACGTTTTCAGCACAATAGGAGGGACGCCATCCGGCCCACTCGCCTTGTTGACGTCCAGGGAAAGGAGTGCTCTGCGCACTGAGCGTTGGGTAAACAGGACATCCTGCATGGAGCACTCACTCCGCGGCATGGTCGGTGGTGTGTTCCCCCCATCATCAAGAGTCGAGTTGGACGTAAAGAGAGAGCCTAGCAGATCGGCTTTGTCCTTTGCGGCATGGGCCTGTGAGTCGTCGTCCTCCCTGTGCAGAGATGGGAGAGATGGCTGACAGAAGGTCCCTTGGACAGCCTTGGCGAGAGACCAGAATGCACGTGTTCCCGAAGTAAGACGAACTAGTTACTCGCCAATTCTGCCGATGTGCTCGGACTTTGCCTTGACAATGACACTTTTGATGGACCTGGAGGCAGAATTGTACTTCTTTTTAAAGGCACTGGTGCTTGGACCCCGAGACGTCGATGGGCGAGCCCAGGTCTGGTATTACTTCTGCTTATGACGTAGTGCAATTTTGCAGGAGCGACCAAACCAAGGCTGGGTTCTGCCTCCGATAGGTGCCACAGACAATGGAACAAAAAGTTCCATTCCCTGTAACACCACATCAGCGACAGAATCAGCAACAATGCTGGGATCATCCGGCGAGAACAAACCAGCCCCCAAGGGTAGGATGCAAAAAAAGATCGCATCCCGTCCCAGTCTGCTGACCTATAATGCCAAACACGGCGGCAACCTGCCGTACGCAACCGCGACGAATGCGTGAGTGGCACCATACTCCGGATAAGACAATGGTCCGAAGAGCCAAGACGGGCATCGACGGAGAGCTGATATCCGTCCGGATGAGAGGTCAGCAGAAGGTCCAACAAGGAAGGTACATAATCTTCCACATCTGGGATGTGGTAGGCGCGGTAACCAGTTGTGTCAGACCATATGCCAAAGCAAAGTCATAAACTGATCTACCCGCATGATCGGTTAAACGAGAACCAAGCCATTCAGCGTGGTGGGCGTTAAAATCTCCAAGTATCACGATCTCTGCGTAGAGATCTGTTGTAGCACGGAGTCTGTAGCCATCTGGACATGGTCAATGAGTCGGTCTGTTTCGGCATTACCGCTATGGGACCTATATAGGCACACGTAGACGCGGGGATGGTCGTCGCTGTCCACGCGCAGCCATAAGATGGATAGGTTCGTACCTTCAAGGCTGCCGAAGCGTCGAAAATAGATGTCCTCTCTGCCATACACGTAAACTCCAGCCCGGGGCGCAAAAGTGTGTTCTAATTTGAACCCAGGGTAGGAGAGATACAAAGCATCAGCCAGAGAGGACACCTGTGTCTTGGTTAGAAAGATCAAGGCCGGCTTCGCCGTTTCCAGATGGTAGTGGACGGCGTTAAGGTTTGAATGAAGTCCCCTGATGTTACAGAAACTCACGGATAGCGTGGCTGGGGGCGCCTTTGACTTATTGCTCCGTTCGCTCCGAGCAGGTTTAATCTCCAGCGGAATTCACACACACTTTTCACAACACACAAATTTAAAATATGAACTTAGTCGCTCAAATGACCCGATTTAACTAAAAATTAAAGAATTCGTTATGGTGCTCTTAAACATAATGAATTACCCTCTTGAACTTGAGGGCAAACATTTTTTGACATACCCGCATAACAAACATTCATTAGAAACACTTAAAGTTTTTACTATCGCGAGATAAGCGCTTGGCCAAGATTCCGTGCCGCTGAGGGAAAAAATACTATAACATTTTATTATGTCAAACACAAATTAAACAGACATGTCAGCAGCTCAGTAATTTTATTATTGAGTAGTCGTATACACATTTTATCAGAATTAACTGCGCCTATGACATGATCCCCTCGGTTTGGGCACCATTACAAAGCAACTTAAGGCACTGTCTCATTATAATATTTTTTACTAAAAGTGGTACCGGTTGCCGAGTCGCCTGCTAAAACGCGGCAAATACGCCATGATGCCAATCTATGAAGGAGGCATATGTTCAGTAGTAGATATTTAATAGGCTGCAAATAATGAATGAAAAATTGATGCATATGGTTTTCATGTGTTCAAAGAGTGTATTTAATGAACTAGCGAGTGATTTTTATATCTTCAATAAAAATTAAAAATGTTACCTGTTAGCAGCCGTATAAGCCTTAATATATCCACATTTATATGTTGTATTAATTCTATATCTGTATAATCGGGGTTTTCTTCTGAGCTAGATGCTAGTTCCTGTAAAAAAGGGATAAAGCGGTCAATTTTGGGTAAGACCCCTAGAATATAACATCCGAGTGATAGTTGCACTCTATAATAACTACTATGCATTTTTTTTAAAACGTTACCCCACACTAGGATTTTCTCCTGTATCGTGGGGGCAGTTTACAAACATAAATTGCACAAGGACATACATCCAGACCCGGAACAATTATTTGTAGGCCATATAAACACTTGTTCCGTGCGGGATTCGAACCCACGACCCTCAGCGCAGCCACTCATATTGCTAAGCCACTGCGCCACGGAGTCGTCGCATTGGATATTATGTAAATATTTAAATAACGAATAATAATGTTTCCCGATTGTTGACCGATTGTGACCACAATGATAAATTCCACGGGATATCCAAGACGGGAGTTCGGCCAGATTGATGATTTATTGAAGCCCGGCCAAGAGTAACCGTAATTGACGCACGCATGCGTAGACACATAGATGTGAAAGAAGCGAGAACTATGTCAGAATCGTACCAAATGGAAGACCGTAGTCTCTGCCTACCCCTTTAGGTGACAGGCGTGGGAGTTTTAGTTATGTTATGAAAAGTTCAACAGTAAGATATCTCAAAAATAGTCAAGCTAAAAGAACGCCACACGCCGCCGTGTCTAAGGAAAAGTCAGGACGAGTACTCAGAATCTAGATTAAAACTGAAATAAAATACTTATAGTCAAGTTTATACTATCAGAGTATAAAATGGTCAGTGGATAAAGATCCATTTTTGGCTTGATGGTTTGGGAATAATTTTGCACGAAATGCTTTAATTATCATTATAAAAGTACTATAATTTATGTGGTAGAATATAATATTTATTTATTGCGCTATCGTACACAATCATGAACTCGCAAGCGCCCTGCGCCGCCTAAACAAAACAGCAGGCGCAGGCATACATTTTCGCCGCGCCGTAGAAAGAGAGGAGGATACTTCCTCTCCTACGCCGCGCCGGCTGTCTACTCTCCATCCGTCTTACGAATTTTCGATCGGGTCACGTGTCCTGACGCGAGTTTAACATTTTTTACCCATTACAAAAAAAAGTGACAACGCCGCTAAAGAAGTTTTCACTTCAAAATTTTTTTAATTAATTGGAAGTTCAAAATATTCTATTTTAAATAATAAACAGCAAACCTGTAATCGCGCGCTTATCCTGTTGAAGACCGCATTGAAGAAGTTGAGACTTAATGCGAAAAGTACTTTACTGGCTAGTTGTCTCAGTAAAGTGTTGCTCACGTTGCTCTCGTTGCGCACGTCTGTCAAGTCATACAAATTACATTATTTCACGTCCCAAGCTGCATTAAGACTAAGTTTGGATGCATTGATCACTGCATTTAGTAGCGTGTACTATGTGCATGCTACCTGCTTTTTGAACAAAAGTAGTATCTACGATTATAAACAAAATTAAATGTTGTAAAATTGAGCTACAACATTTTTTATTTTATGTCCGAACACGAGAGAGCTATCGCTACAACCATCTTTATCTCAACGGTTTTCTAATGGTTTTTACCTTCTAGCAATTCGAATGCAGCAGCGCAATTGCGTAACCCACCCCGTGGTTGGGTTGGTTTTGGTTTTCTTATATTGTTATATTTAATACGACAACAAGCAACTCAATATAGAGTTTGTCAATTTTGGTACTGATAGTCCATCACTACAAAAAGTGTGCTTGGTAAGCAAAATATTACAATTATTTCAGAATGTTTATTTACTATGATATTTAATCATATGGCTTAAATGAGAAACCAGACTGTACTCCGAATGAAGCAGTGATCCGAAGAGCCAAAAAGGCATTGACAGAGATCTTTTATCCGTCCGTATGCGAAGTCAGCAGAAGGTCTAACATGGACAGTGCTTGATCTTCCACATCTGGAATTCACGTAGGCAAAGTACAATGACCAGTTGTGTCGACCATATGACCATATACCTAGATAGAGGTAAACAGATCTCCCTGCATAATCGGAAGTACAAGAAGCGATTTAGCGTGATGGGCGTTGAAATCGGCACGATCTCTGGATCTGTTGTGGCAAGTACAGATTTAGAGATATTTTTTACATTTTTAGATTTTCCTACACTTACCAGGCGAAACGCGAAATAAATACTTCTACTTCACACTGATATTCTGTGAGGCCGTGTCCTCTAACCGGTCGAGCCAGCCTGTTCATGCAATAGCAAAATCATTAGCTTTGCTTTTACCATTTAATAAGTAGCACTGACAAGCTTATACTGGCTGTATGCAAGGAAAAGGGTCTTCTTGTGACAAACACTATGTTTAATCACAGGAAGATCCATATGTACACTAGAGAAAGAAAGAATGAGAGAAGTATGATTGATTTGTTCCTGGTGGATGACCGACTGCGAAAACAGGTGATGGATACACGAGTGTTCAGGGGTGCTGACGTGGGAACGGATCATTATCTAGTAATTACTAGATTTAGGGGTTTGTTCGCGGGTTGGCGCCACCGGACGGCAGTAACAGAACCACAGTCGGTCTGTCGCATCCGAAGCTGGAAGCTTCAGGAAGCGGATACTAGGGACAAATATCACACGAGGGTAGCCGAAAAGCTTGACACCATCGATGGCAGGAAAGAATGTGTGGAGAGAATATGGCAGAACCTTAGGGATGGAATGGTAAGTGCAGCGGAAGAAGTATGTGGTACGACAAAAAGAGGTAGTAGTAAAAGAAGAGATGAATGGTGGAATGACGAAGTGAAAGAAGCTGTAAAAAAGAAGAAAAAAGCATGGTTAGACTACTTAGCCTCTAGTAACGATGAGCATATGAGAGAGAAGATGAAAGAAAGATATAAGCTGCAGAAAGTTCATGCGAAAACATTGATTGAGGAAGTACGTGAAAGGTGTAGAATAGAAGCGGACGAGAGGTTGTCGCACAACTTTAGGGAAAACTCCAAACTCTTCTGGAAAGAGGTTGGAAGGTCCCGGAGTGGTGCGACAGCTTTAAGAATGAACAAAGTGCTTTCGAGAACCAATGACGTCCTCTCAGAAAAATCGGACGTGATGCAGCGATGGAGTGAATTTTATAGAGAATTGTATGCGTGTCATGATCTTAGTGAAGGATCCGGGGGTGACGCCGTGACTGGCACGCCAGACACGGACCTCGATGACACTGAGGTCATCAGCATGAAAGAGATTGAACGTGCGATTCGAAGTTTGAAATGTGGTAAGGCTGCGGGACTAGACAGAGTTACTGCTGAAATGGTCAAGTACGGTGGGCCTCGCGTCTGGGACAGCTTTCATCTGCTGTGCAATTTGTGCTGGCGGACGGGAGATGTCCCGGATGATTGGCGATCCGCGGTCATTGTGCCTTTATATAAAGGTAAAGGTTCACATTTTGACTGCGGGAGCTATCGGGCGATCAGCTTGACCAGTTTAGCAAGTAAAGTTTATTCGAAGGTTTTGACACGCAGGATGCAAGAGAAATCGGAAAGATTCTTATGGGAGGCACAATGCGGATTTAGACCTGGAAGAGGATGCACGGATCAAATGTTTTCTCTCCGCATGATCACGGAGAAGCTTCTGAGTGTTAACCAGAGGATTTTCTGTGCTTTTGTGGATCTGGAGAAAGCATTTGATAAGGTTATAAGGAAGAAAATGTGGGAACTGTTGCCGGGATATGGTGTGGATGGTCGATTGTTAAGGGCTGTGCAGTCACTCTACTATGACTGTAAAGCCTGTGTGCGGGTAGGGCATGACCTGTCACCCATGTTTAGCGTCCAAGCGGGCGTAAAACAGGGTTGTGTCATGTCTTCCTGGCTGTTCATACTGTATCTCGACAGCTGTTTACAGAAGCTGAAAGATAGCTGTTTGGGTGTGAAATTGGGTGACATAAAAGTTAATTGTCTGCTGTATGCTGATGATGCAGTGCTTATTGCACCATCAGAAGCAGAACTGCAGGCATTAGTCACGTGTATGAAAGAGGAATGTGAAATTAAAGGTCTCCGTTTGAATGCTAATAAAACTAAGGTTCTGGTATTTGAAAAGGACGAAGAGAGAACGAAATGTGAAATATGGGTAAATCAGGAATGTCTAGAACAGGTAAATGAAATTGTATACTTGGGGAGTGCTTTCAGCCGGGATGGAAGATGTGATTTAGATGTGGATAGGCGTGTCGCTGCCGGAAACAAAGTCATTGGTGCCCTGAATGCATTAATAAAAAGGCAAGGCGTGGTGAAGAGTGCACGCCTTGCAATACATAACGCAGTGTTGGTACCGACTTTGTTATATGGCAGCGAAACCTGGGTATGCCAGAAGAAGCATAAAAGCAAGTTGAATGCAGTGGAGATGCGATCTCTTCGTAAAATGTGTGGCGTTACCATAGCCGACCGAAAGCGAAACGCAGAGATTCGCAATATGGCAGGATTGAAAGATGACCTTATCACAAAAATTGATAGGGGCGTACTCCAATGGTTTGGACACGTTGAACGAATGAGTGAAGACCGAATGGTGAAGAAAATATATAGAGCGAAAGTAAATATTAAAAGGTGTCGAGGTAGACCGAGACTAACTTTCGAAGACCATGTGAGCAAATTGCTCGAAGAGGGGAGGGTCAAGAGTACTCGGATACCTAGACGTGCATGTATGAAGAAGTTAATGAACCTGAAAGAAGCGAAAGAGGTATGTAAGGATCGTGACACTTGGCGATCTGTTCTCTCTGGCTACCCCGTTAGGGATTGTGCGTGACGATAAGTAACTGACAATATTTTCAAACTATAGTAGTACCCAACCAAACTTTATAATTTTATCACTGTTTCCATTCCTAAAGTCAAAAGCTACTTACAGAAGTTAGAACATAAATCCTACTACAAAATTTCTTCATATGACAAAGTGCATTGTCAAATAACATTTGTTATAGATGGTTATCTCACTAAGGCAGGCGAACCTTTTTTTATATGAGATGGGGCAAACGAACATGCGGCTCATTGATGATAAGTGACTACCGTCGCCCATGAACAACTGTAACACTAGGGGAATTGCAGATGCATTGCCGGCCTTTTAAAAAGAGGAAGCTCTTTTCTTGAGGATCCTCAAATCGTATCGAACCAGTAAAATTGGCGGGTGGTAGCCAATTCCACAAGAAAGTTGTGCGAGGAAGAAAACTTCTCAGCCTTACTCTGGTGCTTAGAGAAAGACGCATTTACAATTTTCTTCTTCTTCTTCTTTCTTTTGTGGCGGTTTGATAAAATTCGCCAATGACGTATTGAGTAGAAAATGAAAGCTTATGAGTTTAATTAAAATAAGAGTCTGTGATAATACAAGGATTCAGTTTTCCTCCGAGAATTTTGACAAATCTATTTGTTGAGTTACCTAGAACAAATATGACAAACACAGGTGTTAGACTCTTACCCGTATGTTAAAAGTGACAAGGATTTAAAGTTTCATATTATTTGTATTAATAAAATCACATAAAATATACACAAAAGGAGTACGCATGTGTACAAGCGTGTCCAATTCTTAATCTACAAATGATTGAAGTTGCATGTTTATTTGCTTTGTTAAATTTAAAGAACCAAGGCTTGGGAGGAATAACCTCTTGGATGGCAACATAGTGCTTACCTTTAACATTTTTGGAAACTTCCCATAATTTATTCCAATTTTCATTCAGTTTCCTTTTAGCTAGCAAAATTAGGTCATGTGAGTAAATTAAATTTTGTAGAATGCCATTAGCAATTGCATTTTTAGCGAGTACATCAGCTGTTTCGTTACCATGGATACCACTGTGGTCTGGAATCCAGGCCACTGAAACATGGATTCCTTTAAGATGGCATCTGAATAGGGTATTTTTTATTTTAAGAATTAGTGGAAATTTATGTTTGTTATGGAATTGATTGGACAAAATAGCTAACAAACAACTTTTTGAATCTGTGAAAATAACTGTTTTATTGAGATTATGTGACTCTACATATAACAAAGCTTCACTGATTGCAGTTGCTTCACCGGTAAAAGTGGAGGATAGTGAGGGGCATTTAAAGTTAAGAATGATTTTGAACTTAGGAATCCAAACAGCAGCTCCAGTATAGTCTTCATCAGACTGTTTTGAAGCGTCTGCGTACATGACAAGCCAATCTTTAAAGGTGTTTTCTATAATTTCTTTTAATTTCAAATTTGCCATTGGAGAATCCTTTTCTATACCCAGATCTAGATGAATGTCGGGTTGGTAAACAATAGCCTCGTAAGGAACATCAAAGAGTGGATTTATTTTACATTGAAAGATTGGGTAAGGAAGCTGAAGAAAAATTACAAAACTTTTAAACAAGCAGGGAGAGTCCTTATGGGTCCAGTATCGGTCAGATGAGATATACTCTGAAAGAAGGTGCAATTTAGGAATTAGGGGATGATCTGAAAGCTGGCAGATCTTAAATAAGAATCTGTCTGAAAGGTATTGCCTTCTTAATCTTAAAGGAGGATCTACGCACTCAACCTGAAGAACATTTATTGGTGAGGATTTCATTGCCCCTGTAATAATGCGAAGGCATCGATTAAATTTTGTCCATTACTTTCAGGGATGATTTATTGCAAGGCTCCAACAGAAAACATCCATAGTCAAGGTAGTTTCGTATTAAAGCATTGTACAGTAATTTCTGAGAAAAAGGATGGGACCCCCACCAAACACCTGACAAAGACCGAAGAATATTTATGTTTTTTTTTTCGCATTTTTGTGTTATATATTCAATGTATGGACCGAAGGCCAATTTCGAATCAAGGATAACTCCCAAAAATTTAACATTGTCTCTAACTGGAATAGGTTGCTTATCATATACAACAGATATATCGGGAACTCGCCTTTGGCGGGAAAAGATCACCACACTACTCTTGGCCACAGATAAAGAGAGGCCATGATTAGTTAACCATTCTTGTAAATAATCCATGGATGAATTTAGACGGGAACATGCCACTGTGAAGTTGTTTGAGGAGATGTATAGAGCTAAATCGTCTGCATATTGAAGAACATTACAAAAATAATTTACTGAAAGTTCTAAATCGTGAGTACATATATATTAAAGGAGAGGACTAAGAACTGAGCCTTGTGGAAGTCCTTTCCATATAGTTTTTGGGGGAAACAGGAGATTTTTAACATTTATAGATATTGATCTAGAAGAGAGAAAGTTAGAGACGTAATTGACTATCCTCACTGGAATGCTCAGATTAAGCATTTTCTGTCTGAGCACAGGAAGAAGCACATTATCATATGCAGAAGAAATATCCAAGAAAACTCCTATGAGAAATTCATGTTTTGAAAAAGCAATATGAATATCTGTGACCAAAGTACTTAGGCTATCCATGGTACTTAAACCTTTTCGGAAACCGAATTGGCTTTTAGGTAAGAGATTATTCCTTTCCAAAAACCACTCCAACCGATTTTTTATGAAATGTTCCAAGATTTTTGCCAAAGTACAAGAAAGGGCAATAGGTCGGTAACTGGAAGGGTCATTGCTAGACTTACCTGGTTTGAGAATGGGCAATATAATTTGGGTTTTCCATTCAGCAGGAGGATCACCAGTAATATAAATAAAATTTAAAATGGATAGTAAGACAGTTTTAGTGTTCTCACTACTATTAATTATAAACGAATTAGGATTCCCATCAATACCTGGTGAGGAGTCTTTAAGGCCATTGAGTACAGTAAACAATTCCTGAGAAGAAAAGGGGGAATCAAATTTATCATTTGTTTTTAAAAAAGCAGAATTAAAAACTAGGCATTCATCATAAGATGGGACTGTTTGTGGTGCAAGTTTATTAGAGAATTCATCTATCCACGGGGAAGGATCATTAGAAATTATATTTTCACTAGAAACTGCACAGCGATATTTTTTAACGTTTCTCCAGACCAAAGATGGGGGAGTCCTAGGTGTCAGTGACTCACAGAATTTAAACCAACCAGTTCGCTTTTTGTCTGACAGTAATTTTAAGGTTTCTGCAGCAATTTTTTTATAGGAGATATAATTCTCTGCAGTCATAGAACGGGAGTATATTAATTCAGTCTCTTTTCTTCTCCTACAAGCTGCTGAACAATCTTGGTCCTACCAAGGACGGGAAGGATAATTATTTTTGAAAGGTTTTTTTAAGGGGATTGACTTATTAGCAGCAGAAATAATTGCATTTCTGAACTCTATGTATACAGGAGCAATATTATCATTGTTAATTGGGGGAAGAGTTGAAACCTCTTGTTCCAAAACTGTAGAATATAATTGCCAATTAGCTTTGGATAGATTATACTTTAGTCTTGGGCAAAATGTAAAATTTATTCTAGGTGAAGTAGGAGGAGTTATGAATATAGGAAAGTGGTCACTGCCATAGCTAGAAGGTAATATTTGCCACAAAAGAAGGGAAGCAATATCTGGGGAGCAGAGAGTTAGGCAGGCGAGCATTCTAACACTGAACCGTAGGGCCGTGGTAGCTCAGTGGTTAACGCTCGCTGTAAATATAACAGAACGCGAGTAACCCGGGTTCGATCCCCGCCGGCACCAATGAAATTGTTAATTGCAATTTTAAGTGTTGATTTACCACGTGCTCGGCGGTGAAGGAAAACATCGTGAGGAAACCTGCATGTCTGAGGAATAAGAAAAAAAAATATTTCAAAGACATGTGAAGTTCGTCAACACGTATTTGGGCAGCGCGGCGGACACTTCCTTGCCCTAAACCCTCTCAGAAATGAGGGGAGGCCTGAGCCCAGCAGTGGGACGTATTTAGGCTGTAACTTTACTTTACTTTTTTAGAGAGTTAGGTCAACGGCACTTCTAACATTTTGTAATGGAGATACTCGACGGGTAGGAGACCCGTCATTTAGAATACAGAGATTAAAATTATCAATAAGATCTAAAAATAAGGGAGCCAGTGAATCACACAGATGGGAGCCCCAAACAGTATGATGCATATTAAAATCTCCCAAAATAACCATAGGAGGTGACAGAGACCGAACTGCTGGACTATGAGAAGGGAGAGGAATTTGTGAAAATGTAACTGTTCTTGAAATTAAAATAGAGGTGCCAGCACGACCATCACTCCTATCATCCCGGAGGCATGCGTAGCCAGAAACCCTAAAATGAGACTCAGGCCTAAGCCATGTCTCCTGGATGGCAAGAATGAAGGGATGAAATTTATTAATGAGGTAAACGAATTCATTTTTTTATTTCTAATGCTCCGACAATTCCATTGAAGAATTGGCGGGACTGCGAATGTTACGGGCTAAGGAGGAAAGCTGAGTAAGTTTTTGGTGTAAGCTGAGAGGAAGTTCCGTGTCACTAAAACGGGAGATCATGTTAATTAGAATTGATATCATAAGTTCGCAGAAATTATCATTACTAGAGGAGTTGTTGTCATTTCCCAGTAGAGCACACCCATTAGGAAGGGAAGAATTAGGATTCTCAACAATTGCCTGATGGGCTGCCATATCATATCCAGAATTTAATGATTGGCTGTAGGTACGTTGAGGGATAAAAATTGTTTTTTTTTGTATGATGCAGTTTGTGAGAGCTGAGCCGAAGGGGTTGAAAGACTGTCAGTTATGGTATAAGGGGTCTGTTGAGAACAATTACGAGGCTGGATTCTTGTTGTATCAGCAAAGGATCTTTTTGTCTGAGGGAATCTAGCTGAAGCTTCTAAATATGAGATATTTTCTTGTGACATAACAAGTTTAATAGATTTTTGTCTTAGATGTTCAGGACAAGTAGGGTCTTTTGCGGTGTGGGGACCTGAGCAGAATAGACAAGAAGGAGTTCGTCGAGAACAGGATAAACCTTCATGATTTCGTGCACACACAAAGCAGCGAGGGGATGATCGGCACTGGGAAGTAACATGGCCAAATCTACAACATTTATGACACTGAATTAGTGGAAAAACATATTTTTCCACTGGCATTGAAGTGTAAAAACAGTAAATATGGGGAGGAAGTTTTTGTCCAGAAAAAGTTAGAACAACCGTCTGCAGCTGTTTTAAACTCCACTGATATTCTATTACGTCCAACTTTTTTGAATCCATCATGGACTATATTTTTAATATTGTTATGATACAGAAAGTGACCGAATTTAATTGGTTTAAGAGTTACTCCAGACAGCTGATCATTTGAGATTTTACTTACGTGAACTAGAAAAGGAGCGGCATCATCTTGAGAGTACTTAACTTTTTTATTAATAAAATCAGGATGGGTATATGAGGATTGTATTGAAGGAAACTGTTGTTTTGGATCAGTAATAACTATTTTTTGTGGATGGGCAGACTCGTTACTTACTTGCGCACGTATACGGTTAATTAGTTCTACATTATCAATGTTAATGAGGGAGGTTCGTCCTCCATTATATTACTACAACAAAAAATTACATAAAAACGGCACAACTACAAACACTTACTAATTTACAGATATTAAGACAGAAAAATTTACTATAGTAACTCAACAACACTTAATAAAATAATAAATTTTAAGCAAAAAAGGCACGACATTTGTATCTCTCACTTCCTCCGAAAAAACATTGACAATTTTCTTCAACACTGTAAACAACTTTTCTCCATTTACATTTTTTTTGAGGGTATTTGACAATAATTTTATATTCATTACACTAAAATTATGTGCAACAACTACACTACAAATAAAACCAACCCTTTCATCGTGAGATAGAAATACTCTAATAGGGTCAATACAAGACAAAGTACTAAAACTGATCATCTGATGCCACACTTCTACCGACTTTAACTGAAACTTAATTTTCCTTGTTTGAAAATACTTCAGACTAAGTGTGGTTATTTGAACCTCATATTATCTTTCCAATTAAACAGAAACTAATTGATCCAACAAATCCCAAGCAAATGAAGCACCAAAATATATCCTTTAACTAAACACTTACCTATAAACTGGCAGACCTCCCTCAGAAGTATCTTGACATTCATCGCCTCATCATATTTAGTGGTATCCTTAGGTTGTGAGCTAAGACAGATCTCGAGGGTGTCCAACACAATGACGAGGCTATCATGGTAGCCTTTTTCTAAGTCTGTTTGGGTCCGGTTCAGACATGATGAGATGGTTGGCTGGTACTAGAACATGATATTAATTTTACCTTTACATGTATTTTACAATAATCACAGCATTAGGAATTTAACAAAATAATAATCGTAATCATCATCATTACCACCTTTCAACAGTCCTACTGCTGAACATGGGCATTCTCTACAGAATGCAACAAAAAACAATTGCATCCACTGATTTACTGCGTATCTTACCAGATCGTCACTTTTTATAACGGGGGACCGCCTTTCACTTCCCTTACTGTTCGAGGCTGCCACTTGAGTAATGCCCCATCGGTTATGTTCTCGATACCTAGATGGGCGGTACACGCTGGTTTGGCTAGCGATGGGCGAGTCCTAAATCTTACAAAAATCGAATGAAACACAATCGGTGCAAAACTTTAATTGAGACCACGACAATCTCGCTCTCCAAAACAGGGGGTTTTTGATATTGTTCCAAATCTACTGAATTGCCATGATGCTTTTTGGCTCATTCTCACTAGATTACATTGCGTTGTATGTTTCATTGCGCACCCTGCTCGAATAGAGTTGACCAGTTCAGGTGACTGCAGATGTTGCATTATTGACTATTCCAAGTTGGCTGTGAGAGGAAACTACCA
Source organism: Parnassius smintheus behrii (assembly GCA_036936625.1). Lineage (NCBI taxonomy): Eukaryota > Metazoa > Arthropoda > Insecta > Lepidoptera > Papilionidae > Parnassius > Parnassius smintheus. The sequence continues at coordinate 25,328,054 of JAUPFT010000024.1, read as the reverse complement.
AGGATGAGATGTTATAAACATCTCGGTCTCGCTCATCGCAGACTTCAACTAACAGATATTTTCATAGCTCACTAAACTTAAACTGCCTCATATGGCCAGCAGTAAAGGGCCACGTCTCAGATTCACATGCTGGACACATACCGGTTAGTACAGTATTGCCTTTAAGTTTTGATAATAAATGTTAAAATTAATGTTATGCATCTACTACATCATACTATATGGCAAAGAAGAAAAACATGTAAAGGGCAAAAGTAACGTAAGTTGGAGTAATTAAATTTATGATCAACTATTTAGGCACCAACTTATTAAGCACAAATTTTTAACTGTGTTGTTAATTATAAATGAAATGTTTGTGGCATGAAAATTATTTTCATGAAAACGACAATGTTCACACAGAGTCATCATCATCATCATCATCATTACAGCCCTTTACAAGTCCACTGCTGAACATAGGCCTCAAGGTATGCCACAAAGCACGGTCCTGAGCCACCTGCATCCATCGACTTCCTGCATGTCTTACCAGGTCGTCACTCCATCTAGTGGGGGGTCGCCCTACATTTCGTCTACCGGTACGAGGCTGCCACTCGAGAACCTTTTTTCCCCAACGGTTATCGGTTCTTCAAGCTATATGGCCGGCCCATTGCCACTTCAGCTTACTAATCCGTTGGACTATGTCGGTCACTCTGGTTCTACTGCGGATATCCTCATTTCTAAGTTTATCACGCAGAGAAACTCCGAGCATAGCCCTCTCCATAGCTCGCTGAGCGACTTTAAGCGTCCTCATACGGCCAGCAGTGAAGGACCACGTCTCAGTTCCATATGTCATCACTGGCAACACGCACTGGTTGTACAACTTAGTTTTCAGGTTTTGAGGTATACCTGACGAGAAGATGCGTTGTGATTTCCCGAACGCTGCCCAGCCGAGTCGAATTCGTCGATTGACCTCTCGGTCGAAGTTGTAGTTGCTGTGTAGTGGCGGTTGAGAATATCCACTACCCCATATCTTCCCGTGGGTGTCGTAAGAGGCGACAGAGGGAGACAGCCAACCCGCTCGCCTAGCGTGGCAACTATGGCAAATATCCCCCCATGAGTAACGACGCAAACAAACGGCCCCCAGTCCCCGGCGGCCCCGCTATTCCTGGCTACGGTGGCGACCGTGGTAACGGCGGGGCAGGGGGTGCTACGAATCTCCGGTGGAGGTTCGGTTGCCACTTATGACGACTCGACCTGGCAACATATAACGCACGCACCCTGAGGACTGACGAGAAGATACTAGAGTTGGAAGAAGAGGTAGACAAGTTGCGCTGGCATATTATTGGGTTATCCGAGGTCCGAAGAGAGGGGGAGGACACGGTAATCCTCGAGTCCGGCAACTTGTTCTACCACCGGGAGGGCGACCATCTGTCCCAAGGAGGTGTCGGATTTATCGTCCACAAGTCTCTCGTCAACAACGTTGTAAAGATTGGGAGTGTGTCGACGAGGGTCGCGTAACTGATACTCAGAATCACCAAACGGTATTCGCTGAAGGTCATACAGGTTTACGCACCAACCTCGGCACATCCCGATGAGGAGGTGGAGGAAATGTATAAGGATATTTCTAGAGCCATGCATTCCTCCAAAACTCGCTATACGGTGTTAATGGGAGACTTCAACGCAAAACTAGGCACAAGAGAAAGCGGTGAGCTGAAGGTAGGGAAATTTGGAGTAGGGCAACGGAACCGTAGGGGCCAGCAGCTGGCCGACTTTATGGAGAAAGAGGGACTCTTTATGATGAACTCTTTCTTCCAGAAGCGGCCCCACAGGAAGTGGACCTGGTCGAGCCCCGACGGTTCGACAAAAAATGAGATTGACTTCATTATGACGACCAGACGCCAACTGTTCAGTGATCGCAAGGGTGAAAACTGGCAGCGATCACCGAATGGTTAGAGGCACACTGAACCTAAACGTTAAGTTGGAGAGGTCTCGTCTAATAAAGTCGACGCTCCGTCCCCCTCGTGCTCTAATCCAGAATCCCGAAACCTTTCAGCTCGAGTTATGTAACCGCTTTCAGCGCCTAGAAAATTGCAATGCAGTGGACGATATGTATGACAAGCTCGTGGAAACTGTCCATGCGGTCGGAGCTAAGTTCTGCAAGACCGGCCGCAGAAGAACACAAAAGCTCTCCGATCTCACTCTTAATCTCATGGCTGTTAGACGGGAGATGAGGCTGCAATCGTCGACAGATTTGACAGCATACAGGCAACTGAACAGACAGATCTCCAAATGCATGCGGCGAGACTTACGCAAATTTAATACTGCTCGTATTGAAGAAGCGATTGAGCGGAACCAGGGCTCCAAAGTCTTTGCCAGAGATCTGTCAGCCAGTAAGAGCTAACTGTCAAAGCTGAAGACTGAGTGTGGCAGCATCGTTTCCGGGACACCTGAGATTCGGAGTGAGATTGAGAGGTTCTATGGGCAGCTGTACACATCATCGTTGGAGCCACACGCAAGTGTGAGTAACGACCCAAGAGCGGGTTTTATCCGACACTATTCCGATGATATCCCGGACGTCAATCTGAGCGAGATTAGAATGGCTCTCCAGCACCTTAAAAACGGCAAGTCCCCGGGCGAGGATGGAATTACAGCGGAGCTTCTGAAAGCGGGTGGAAAACCGGTACTTGAAGTCCTTCAGAGGCTCTTTAATTCCGTCCTCCATGGTGGCACTACTCCGGAGGCGTGGAGCAGAAGTGCGGTGGTCTTGTTCTTCAAAAAAGGTGACAACGCCCTCTTGAAGAACTACGGACTGATATCCCTTCTGAGCCGCGTCTACGTGCTGTTTTCGAGAGTCATTATGAATCGTCTCGCACGCAGACTCGACGACTTCCAGCCTCCCGAACAAGCCGGTTTCCGAAAAGGTTTTAGTACCATAGACCACATACATACCCTTCGGAAAATTGTACAGAAGTCCGAAAAGTAAGAAAGAAAGAAAAACTTTATTTGAAATCACAAAGATAAACAAAAAACACGAAATATTACAATAAAAAAATAAAATGGATTTTGTGAAGTCAAATTAGGTCCCTATTTCAGCTAACTGCTGCTGTACCAAATGACAGAAGCGCTGATTTTGAGTACAATCTGCCACTTTGGCTGGCATATGTGGACTATGAGAAAGTCTTTGATTCCGTCGAAATTTGGGCGGTGCTACAGTCTCTTCAGCGGTGCCAAGTTGACTGTCGGTATATCGAAGTGCTGAAGTGTTTGTACAGTAGGGCTACGATGGCTATCCGAGTACAGAACTAGAGTACGAAACCTATCCAACTGCAGAGAGGTGTAAGACAGGGTGACGTTATTTCCCCGAAACTCTTCACCGCTGCATTGGAAGACTTTTTCAAGCTACTGGACTGGAAAGGATACGGTATTAACATCAATGGCGAGTACATCACTCACCTTCGATTTGCCGACGATATAGTACTTATGGCAGAATCGCTGGAGGACTTAAGCACTATGCTCAATGACCTCAATAGTGCCTCCCAACGGATAGGTCTTAAGATGAACATGGACAAAACAAAGATCATGTTTAATGTCCATGTCACACCTATGCCGGTAGTTGTTGGGAGCACTAAGCTCGAAGTTGTTGACGAGTACGTTTACCTGGGACAAATAGTCCGGCTAGGTAAGTCCACACAGAGTACCAGTGTGAAATAGTAGCATAATGTTGCCGTGTTTTGCATTATGAGTGATGCGAACTACGAGAACCTTTTATTTATAACAAGGCATTCTACTTACGTCCTTAGGGATGACAACACATTTGCATTTGATTCTTATCAAGTATAAATGTAAGTATCTAGAGGCAACTGCCTCCATTTACCATCAGGTGAACTGTTTGTTAGTTACCGTCACTTTTTTTATAAGAAAAAGGAAATTTACCAATTCATTCACGCGTTGCAAAATTTTTGTGAGTCCAGCAATGACGAGCGAAAATCGGTGTCGACTGATCTGCACCAGACATGCTTTACATTGTTCCTCATTGATGCGTGAATGCAGATTCTGTGCGCCAGTTTTGTAAGGAAGCTGAAATTAACATAATATATAATTTATGTACATAAAGATGCAAATATTATAAACCCTGCCTGTGCTTTTTGGTGCAGCCGGTCCCAAGCCCTGATAGAAGATGAGGGTTGGCTAGAAGACTGTCTCTTACATCATACAGCCGTAAAAGAAGTCAACGCCAATCCTTAGCCGGCGGTTAATTAAACCAACACCAAGACTCACTCAAAATTTTACTGGTGATCTTGAAGCGACAATTCAGTGGCCGTGATGGTCTAAAACCCCTCTAAAAGACTGAAAGATTCAACGGAGAGAGTAGGTTTATCTGGTGGACTAACACACCCATATGCGCTAGGACCTGCGCAGTCGAGCGCCGTACGCGGTGATGAGGGAGTCCTACAGGGTTGAGCCAATCCTCACTGGGGCATATGGTGTCGAGAGGCAATAAGCCGTCTTTGGTCCGGATTTCAAGCCAAATGGTGGCCTTATCTGCTAGTCACAGATAGTGAAATGGCCAAGCGCCCCATCAGAGGGTCGCAGGCCAGAGACATGAGTGCTGCCTTGTTTCCTGAAAAGGGCTACCTAGCCCTTGTGGTAAACGCTATTCTGACAGAGCAAGTGACAGTCATTCAGGCAGTGGGGATGGACCTTTTCAGCCCTATCTGGCAGCTGGCTCGAGTTTCCGATGTCGCGCGGTGAGACAACTTCGTGTTCCTCCCATGGTAATCTTTACGCTTGAAATTTTATTAGTAAGTAAGGCATTCCCAAAGGTGTCAGCTCCATGGAAGGTGGGAAGTCAGGGGACGAATCAAATTAACTAAATTAAAAAAAGACGCTTTACCCAACATAAAAGAAGTGTCATAGGTGACCACCAAAGGCACCAATAAATGATTGCAAGTTGACATGGCATGCACATATTACAAAAGTTAGCAACACATAACTTTGTAAGTTTATTAATATTACGAAATTTTATCAGAATCGGTTTAAAGATCTTTATTTCTCAATAAGACAATAGTCACTTACATGAGAACAATAACTATATGAAATTAGTAATAACAATTTTAGTGCGGGTACATAAATAACTTTGCTGGATGTCGCTTTTAAGAAGCGAATATCTTTGTTGCTTATTCAAACTATAAGGTGGTGGTCCAAGTTTAATAATGTTTTTTTTATTTTTATTTAATAATGATTAAGGTTAGGTATTTAGCTGTTGTGAATATAGGTAGGCAAGTATCTTCTGAAATAATACTAGTTTTTACGGAATATATCGCGTATATTTAACTTTTTAAATACCCGACGTTTCGAACGCTTTACAGCACTCATGGTCACGGGCGGGACTGAGATGTTCAATGTCCATATGTCATAGTTAACCGCGGTTACCATAGATTAAAATTTAACTTTTGTTCCGATCTATGCAGTATGAACTTATGGTATCTTGAAGTCTTGCAGTTGTATGCTTGGGTTGGGATTTAATTTTATTTATTATAGGATCCCAAGCAGATGGTAGCACCCAGCCATCTTCTCTATTGAAATTAGGATGTTTTTTGATTTCAATAGCCTCGCGAATCATCCTTGGAAGGAATCGGTGTTCTTTAGCGAGGATCTGCGGTCTATCAAATCTGATGTAGTGACGGGGGCGATCCTGTACGTGTTCACAGACTGCAGACTTCCCGGAGCGTCGATTCTTCACATCAGCTATATGTTCTTTAACGCGGGTTTTTATTGATCTTTTAGTTTGTCCTATGTAGGAGAGACCACATTCACAATCAAGCTTGTACACTCCTGCATCTTGCAGAGGGACATTACACTTGACCGATGGTAAAAACTGACCAATCTTCTTCAGCGGCTTGAAGTATGTTTTGATGGAAGCGCGCTTCAAGATGTAGCCAATCTTGTCAGTGACTCCTCTAACATATGGCAGTACAGCAGGTACACGCTCGACTGTGGCCGGCTTCACTCGTTCACTGTGACGTAGGCGCGGGACTCGAAGCTTGTTGTCATGCAAAACTTGCTTGACATGGTGGAGCTCTGCAGCCAGGTGTTTACTGTCACAGATCCCTCGTGCTCTCTGAAACAAAGATTTACCCACGGTAGCTAGCTGTGAAGGATGGTGGTGAGAATCACCGTTTAAATATCTATCTGTATGGGTCTTTTTTCTATACACAGTATGGCTCAAGGTGTTATCAGGATTCCGAATTACTAACACATCTAGAAAAGCTAAGGAATTGTTTGCCTCTAACTCCATTGTGAACTGAATTTTAGAATTTATAGAGTTAAGATGGTCTAAAAAGATAAAGTAACTGCATTTTTAGACCATCTTAACTCTATAAATTCTAAAATTCAGTTCACAATGGAGTTAGAGGCAAACAATTCCTTAGCTTTTCTAGATGTGTTAGTAATTCGGAATCCTGATAACACCTTGAGCCATACTGTGTATAGAAAAAAGACCCATACAGATAGATATTTAAACGGTGATTCTCACCACCATCCTTCACAGCTAGCTACCGTGGGTAAATCTTTGTTTCAGAGAGCACGAGGGATCTGTGACAGTAAACACCTGGCTGCAGAGCTCCACCATGTCAAGCAAGTTTTGCATGACAACAAGCTTCGAGTCCCGCGCCTACGTCACAGTGAACGAGTGAAGCCGGCCACAGTCGAGCGTGTACCTGCTGTACTGCCATATGTTAGAGGAGTCACTGACAAGATTGGCTACATCTTGAAGCGCGCTTCCATCAAAACATACTTCAAGCCGCTGAAGAAGATTGGTCAGTTTTTACCATCGGTCAAGTGTAATGTCCCTCTGCAAGATGCAGGAGTGTACAAGCTTGATTGTGAATGTGGTCTCTCCTACATAGGACAAACTAAAAGATCAATAAAAACCCGCGTTAAAGAACATATAGCTGATGTGAAGAATCGACGCTCCGGGAAGTCTGCAGTCTGTGAACACGTACAGGATCGCCCCCGTCACTACATCAGATTTGATAGACCGCAGATCCTCGCTAAAGAACACCGATTCCTTCCAAGGATGATTCGCGAGGCTATTGAAATCAAAAAACATCCTAATTTCAATAGAGAAGATGGCTGGGTGCTACCATCTGCTTGGGATCCTATAATAAATAAAATTAAATCCCAACCCAAGCATACAACTGCAAGACTTCAAGATACCATAAGTTCATACTGCATAGATCGGAACAAAAGTTAAATTTTAATCTATGGTAACCGCGGTTAACTATGACATATGGACATTGAACATCTCAGTCCCGCCCGTGACCATGAGTGCTGTAAAGCGTTCGAAACGTCGGGTATTTAAAAAGTTAAATATACGCGATATATTCCGTAAAAACTAGTATTATTTCAATGTGTAGTGTTCGCGTAAATATAAGAAATCATTAAGTATCTTCTGTTTGAAAACATTCAAAGATTTCGCCTCCTTTACAAATTTAGGTAGTTTGTTGTATAACTGTGCTCCTTTATACGTTATATTATTTTTACCATAGTTTGTTCTTATAGGCGGCAATACAAGGTGACTAGCTCGTCGTGTTATGTATTTGTTTGTTTGCTTCTTTGTTAAAAACGTGAGTTGTGTGTGGATTAATTTATTTTTTATTTTATATATTAGTATGCATGTGCTATATGTATAAAGTTGAGTAACGTTCAACAGTTTAGTTTCCTTATATATTGTATTAGTTGGTGTTAAAAAGTCATAGTTATACAAGATTTTTATGATACGGTTTTGTAGCACTTGGAGAGGTTTAAGATTGGTTTTGGCTGCATTACCCCATACCTCTACAAGGTAAAGTAAGTGAGGTTTTACTAGAGAGTTATATATTAGGATTCGGGCTTTTTTCGGAATACATCGAACTATTTTGTGAAGGCGGCCAACGAGAGAGGAAAGTTTGTTTTTAATATGTGTGAGATGTGCATTCCAAGTCAAATTACTGTCGACAATCAGTCCAAGATATTTTTCTTGATTTTTTATCTGTAACGTTTCTCCGTTTATAGTCAGAGTAAGGTGGTTTTGGTTAGGGAGTTTCTTGTTCTTGGCGCTGAAAATTATATATGAGGTCTTGGCTACATTAATAGTTAGGAGATTATACTGAAACCATTGATGGAGTAAGTTTAAGTCTTCTTGAGCTAGTGTTACGATACGAGATATATTGTTTCCAAAGTAGAATAAACACGTATCATCTGCGTAAAGGGATATTTGACCTTGTAAACCTGCTTGGTTTATGTTGTTGATGTACACTAGGAATAGCAATGGACCGAGGATAGAACCCTGAGGCACACCACACGTTAAGAGTTTGGGTTTACTTTGAATGGATCCAATTTTTACTACTTGGTAACGGTTGTTCAAATATGATACCATCATTTTGTATACTTTTCCAGCGACGCCAATATTTTGTAGTTTTTTTAAGAGCAAATTATGGCTGACTGTGTCGAAAGCCTTTTTTAGGTCCACAAATATTCCCAGTGCTACTTGTTTTTGATCAATTTTTGTTTTTATTGTAGTTATCAGGTCGATTGTTGCTCCCAGGGTACTAGATTTTGATCGGAAACCATACTGTTTGTCATACATAAAGTTGATTTCAGTTAAATAGTCGTCTAATCTCTTGTATATAATTTTCTCTAAAATTTTGGATAGTGTAGGTAGAACTGATATTGGACGGTAATTTTCCGGACTAGATTTTGTACCAGACTTATAAATTGGAGTGATTTTGCCTATTTTGAGGTTGTCCGGAAAAATTCCTTCAGTTAACAATCGATTTAGGCAGTTAGTTATATTTTGGACTACTAAACTTTTGATACATTTGATAGCCTTGATACTAACTCCGTCTATACCTACACTAGTATTGGGGTCCAGATCATCAATTATTTTTGTTATTTCATTGACGGTGCATGGATCGAATTGAGACATTGTACGGTGCGACATGCCAGGATCAAGGCTCGGTACTGTGTGTGTGGTGTTGTTATGGAACTCACGCGGTATTTTATTTGCCAGTTGTGTACCTATGTTAGCAAAAAAAATTATTGAATTTTTCACATATTTCTAGGGCATCCGAAATTATTATACCATTTTCGGCTTTTAGGTTTGATGGAGCACAGTGATTAACATTTTTATTATTTGACAGTGTTTTTATAAGATTCCACATTTTTTTAGGTTTATTTTTACATTTTGTGAATTCATCGTAAAAGTAATTTTCTTTTGTGTTCTTGATTTTTTGTGCCAGAGAATCTCTTTTAGTTTTGAACTCTTTTTCTAACTGTTCATTTTTTGGATCACGTTTTAGTTTACTCCATAACACATTTCTCTCATTAATTTCTGCTATTAAATGCCTGTTAATCCACTCTTTTTGGGGTTGATTTAGTATTTTAATTTTTTTTGTTTTGGTTTCACTAATGAGCTTTTTAATGTATTCATCAAATTCCTTATAATCGTGTGTATTAATTTTAAAAGTTGATGTTTTAACCATCTCGTATAATTTCTTGAAGTCTGTAGACTCGTATTGTATTCTTTGTTTCTTTGGGGTGATTACCTTTTTCAATTCCACATAAATATTTTTATGGTCTGATAATGATGAGTCAATTATTGCCATATGAAAACTGTTTTCGTTTAAATTAGTAGAAACGTGATCTATTACTGTACACGTTGTTGTGGTTTCCCGAGTGTTATATTTTGGATCTATTTTGTTAATCAACTTGTATCCGGATTCAGTTAGTGTTGTTTTGTAGCGGCGGACTGAATTGTCAGAGCTTAATAAGTCAATATTTGTATCACCAAAAATGATGGTTCGTTTCTTTTGTAGAAGTTGTTCTTCATAGTTGAATAAAAAATTGTTGATGTTTGTATGTCCAGGCTTGTAGACTACTCCAACATTGAGGGCGTATTTGTGAAGGCGAATACTCAAGTAGTTATTTCCATCAATATATATTGCAGTGACAAGATCCTGTTCCAGATTATTGTGTACGTAGATAGAAACACCACCACCGATGACATTAGGTCGTAAATTATAGTAATGAGTATAATTTTGAAGATGAAATTGTTTAGCTTGGTCGTCTGATCTGATCCATGTTTCGGCAAGTAAAACAACATGAACAGTTTTTTTTAAAGAGTGGATGATACAATTAAGTTCGTCAAATTTACCTGGCTTGCATATACTTCTCACATTTGCATAGAAGAAATTTTATCAGAATGCACACTAAATCTGCTACTCTTTGAATCTGTCCAGTGTCAGGCCTGCTGGAAGGAATTTCAATATGAAATAAGCAGTGCCTTTGTACAAAATATCTTTTTTTTTCATTGTAACATTACTTTGTGTGTATAGGTAACGCCACGAGTCATGGAAGTGCGCAGAACCGAAAAATAGGTGTCGGCACGGTGTGGTGTGAGGTACGGGGAAGCGAAACCATAGCAACGGGCGTCGCGCTACTCCCAAGTAGTTTCTTCTTGCGTCTCGTCGCCCACGCACCTTCTTGTGTCGTCTTGTGTACTATCGATATCGAAAGTGTTAGCGACTACCTGTTATAAAATTTAAAATTTTTGCGATTATTTTTGTACTTTTAAAAATATTGTTCTATAATATATTCAAATAGTGTGCAAATATTTATTACTTTATAAATTCTTTTGGGACTATTTAAAATAGCGTAGTTCGTAGTATATTGTATAAAGTTGTAAATATTTTGTTATTTTCTACAAGATTTTTTTTTTTGCAAATTATTGCATGTAAAATATCCTGATAATCGAAGGCTATCACATAGTATAGTTAAAACAGCAATTACAAATGAAGGGTCCACTGCAATAATGATGAATGTCCAAAGTTTTTGTAATTATAAGTAAGTAGGTTATTCGGACACTTGATATATGCAGTTAATAATCTCGTTTACAGACTCGGCAATATCGCTTACAGTCGCTAGATAAATACGTTTTAAATAATTGTATACACGGCTAGAACGCTCAGCGTCACACGTGTTCACGGCAATAATGATAAATGTCCATGACCTCGCAATGCCCGCCATCTTGTAAATTGTTTTGTCAGTCTCGATACGTCTGGCGTTGTGTTAGGTTATGTTTAACGTGTTCAAGTAATTTCTTTCTTAAAATTATGGCTGAAAGCAACGAAACGTCTATAAATACGAAGAAAAGAAAACGCACAGGCAGAATGAGTGATGTATTAAAGAAACTTCGACTTCAGAATCACGAAATTGGTGATGACTGCAATTGTGATCGTTTTAAATGTTTTGAAATGACAAGTAAGGACCAGAGGACAAGAATAATAAGTCAATTTAATAGTTTCGCCACCAGGTATGACCAAGATAATTATCTAAGCGGGCTTATAACCGTATCTAATGTAAAACGTCGTCGTCCGCGATTAGGTGAAGAAAATGCGAAATTACACAATAAATCATATTCATACAAGATTCGTATGATTGCCGATGATACTTACGAGATACCAGTGTGTAGAAAAGCGTTTTTATCCTTACATGGTATCACTGGAAGAAGACTGCAGTTTATTCAGAAATCACTGACGGAGCATGGTGTTGTCCAAAAATATAAACGGGGTACACATGTGAAAACACAGCTTCCTAAAGAAACTACTGATTTAATGTACAAGCAAATCGACACTCTTAAAGCAGTTAATGGTAAAAAAGGCCACTACAATTTACATGAGAGTCAAAAAATATATCTGTCAGACGAGTTAAACTTGTCTAAGATTCACAAAATGTTTAACGAAAATCATCCAAATAACAAAGTATCATACGAAACATATCGTAATTTTTTCAATAAAAATTTTAACATATCATTCGGTTACCCAAGGATGGACACATGTTCGATTTGCGATGAATTTCAAGCAGAGAAAAAACACTTTGAAATTAAAATTGCTTCTCTTTCTGATGGTCATGAAAAATCTCAGATTTTGTCTCAACTTAGAAAGCTGGAAATTGAGAACCTAGCACACAAAAAGAGAGCTGAAGTATTTTATGATAAAAAGAGAAAAGCTCGTTTGAGGGCTAGGCAGGATGCCACAACAATCGCGATAGCAATGGATTTCTCAAAAAATCTTCCTGTGCCAAACATAACTACCAACGACGTTTATTATAAAAGGCAGCTTAGTTACTTTATGTTTAATGTTCATGTCCTTGCTGATTCCTCATCTTATTTCTATGCATACGATGAGAGTATTGGAAAAAAAGGATCGGACGATGTGGCTTCTCATCTCTTTCATTTTATATGCCACGAAATGGATAAGCAGGGCAAGACTCTTACAATTTTCTGTGACTCATGTGGCGGTCATAATAAAAATTACACCATTTTTAGAATGCTACACTACATGGTTCACTGTTGCAATCGCTTAGAATCTGTCACAGTAATATTTCCGATTAGAGGTCACTCCTATATGGAATGCGACCGAAACATGGCCTTTATAAATCAAAAGGCTAGGGCTGAACTCCCTGAACAATGGGCTGAATACGTACGTGGAGCTCGACAGAGACCAAAACCTTTCAATGTCATTGAATGTTCACAAGATGCATTTAAGGGCTGGACTGCATTTCTAAAACCGTTTTACAAAAAAGCTTGTCCATTTCCCATAAGACCTGTACGTGAATTCAGAGTCCAAAAAGAACATCCACGGCTCATGTTTCACAGGAATTTTAGTAATAGTCAATGGGAATCAAGTGTGGTTAACACACCAGCTTCTTTTCGATTTACAAAGGCAGATATTCATGAGGGGGAATTTAAATTACCTGATTTAGCTTATCAAGACAAGCTGACTATATCAACAGCGAAATATAACGACTTGCAGTTCCTGAAAAAGTTCTGTAGTCCTGAAGCAAAACGTTATTACAATGAACTTCGTCATGCTGTAAATATAAAAGAACCAGAAGATAACTAAACCGTCTTTGGACAACTATCATTATTGACTGTGAACGCAGAGTGGACAGTGATCATTATAGTCCTGATTTTTGATGACTTACTTAAGATAATATGATTTTTATTTAGTTTATAATACCCATATAATGATTATTTGCCAAAGTAATAATATTATAAACCTATCCTTTAACTAAAATTAAAATTATTTTCTTATCTTTAAATCTGAGTTTTTTTCACCGTTTATAAAATTAAAACCGAATTATTTCAAAACAAAGAAAAAAGGACATTCATCATTATTGCAGTGGACCCTTCAAATACAAAATTACAAATACAAAATATTTTATTTCTTTAACTAAGTGTACATAAAATGCAGAATATTATTTAGAAGCAGTTAAAACCTAACGATGATATATAAATATATCGTGGAGACTTTGATGTGTAATTATAACGTTGACCTTTGACTTTTTGCATATTAAAATGCCATAATAAAATTTTTATTTTTCTGCTTGATTGTACATGCGCAGTGGACTATATTTAATTTCATCTTACATGGCACGACCTATACATAAATTGTTAAACAAAATAAATAAATAAACAAGGAGAAACCGCCAGTAAAATGTCGGTTCTACAGAACACGTCATCCAGCGTACAACAACGTAGGGCAACATTGCAATCCTCGACCTTAAATCCAACACCTGGCTGGTCATCAAGAAACAGTCAAAGATACCACAAAGGGTAAAATGTGGTATCCTCATCACAGATCCAGGGGGCCTGGAAAGACTCACGCGACATTAGTCATGTGCTGGCGTACCAAAACCGCTGGGTAAACATAAATGATTGGCTGTTGCTCAAGGCCGACAAGCACACGAACGGGTGGTTCCTCGTCGTCTTGCGGCACCAAAACGATGAGCAACCATTCGTGGAAGATCACATCCCGACCGATATTGAATGCCGGACGCCAACTCGCATGTTTATGCGAGGCGGTCTACGTAAACTTCCAGGGTCGCGGAAGAAAATTTTATGATATTTCACCGAGCAAAGAGGTGGAAAGCATCCCGGGAGTCCTGGATACTGGTGCCAGTGACACTGGGGCAGCAAAATCACTGGATTTCAAGACCAGTGACAAAACGGTCTGCACAACTGAGCCACTAGTAGAGATCAAGCTCAGCAGCACTCAACATCACTGAGTGATGGGGAGAGCTCCACTTTGCCATCCAACCCTGACTCAGTGCTGATGACGAGACCCGAGATCTGCTGACATTCTTATTTTTGGACGGGGACGAGGAGGGCGCGATCAATGATGGCGTGCCCTTTGTCCAGAACTAGCCTCATGCAAGCCAACCTCCACCACAGCGAAACTGCGTCGGCTCAATTACGCAAATGGTTGGAGGCACAATGGACAGCCATAGCCCTAATCCAAGAGTCATGGGTTGGGGCTGGTATAATCAAAGGCCTAAACAACCTAAAAGGTAAGTTATTCTACAACTCTGAGCACGGCAAGCCTAGAGCATGTATATTGGTCTCCGGAAAGACAGCAGGCATGGTGTACGACCTGACCTCAGCGGCTATCCATATAGTGGAGAGATGGTGCAGAGAATATAACTTAACCGTTAACCCAAATAAAACGGTTCTAGTAATGTTCACACAAAAACAAATGCTGAATAACTTTCACCTCCCAAGTCTTTTCAGCACTAAACTCCAGCTATCCCTTGAAGTAAAAGATTTAGGTCTTACCTTGGACATTAAACTGAACTGGAATAAATACATAGAAAACAATATTAATAAGGCTAGTATAACTTTCTGGCAATGCAAAAACATGATTGATAAATGATGGGGTCTGATGCCAAAAATAAGTTTACTAATTACAAAATCGTGATTCGGCCCATGATCACATACAGTGCTCTGGTGTGGTGGACCAAAAACAATTGAAGCCACTACTTTTAAGAAGCTTCAGATTCTTAAACAATATGCATTTAATAAGAAAGTACCCGGTTGACCGAGCTTTGCTCGGTATTTTTCGCTCGATTTTTTTAATTCGTGTGTTTTGAAAATTATATTTAGATACAAATTACATACTGATGAATTATAAATAATATTTTTTGATCTTAGCGACATAACAGAAAAAACTGAACTGGTTATTTGAATAAAAAATCATGAGTGCAATTATTTTTATTTAAAATTACGTGTTTTTAAAAAATACTAAAAAAAGGGCTCGAAAAAAATATATTTTCTCAAAAAAGAAAGAAACTTGAAAAAAAAAATAAAAAAGTCGGTCGGTCGGTCTGGGCTCGAACCTGGGTTTTACGATTTTGTGACCGCCCATTATACCAATAAGCTATTTATAATCATTACCAAACTGTCAAAATTTACCTTCTTATTCTAACTATATTGTAGCAGTTTTTAATTGCCTAAAAACACGGACAAAAAGACATTTTCTAAAAATAAATCTTAGCTAGATCGATTTATTATCCCCGAAACTCCCTGGACACTAAATTTTATGAAAATCGTTGGAGCCGTTTCCGAGATCCTGATTATATATATATATATACATATATACAAGAATTGCTCGTTTAATAGTATAAGAAATTTAAGATACAATTAAATGAAACTAACCAGCCAGAGGGATTAAACCCAAAAGAACTAGGAATTTTCACAGATGGTCCCAAAACAAATGAAGGTATGTAATCTGGAACTTTCTCAGAACACATAGATATCCACATATGTACACCACTGGGTACCCCTACAACACAGGCCTGAAAGACTGTGTTGTGGAGGTACCTGGGATGCCCAATGTGAATTGATTTTCTAGAAGATCGATTCACGGCCACACGATCTACTGAGTTTTTGAATCGATTCAAGGGAATGTGATCTTCACCCAGCTCAAATCGTATTCCTATTAGCCTAATATTAACCGAACCGTTTGCGTACCTATCCTATTGCTGGGGAGGGGATGGCATAACTAAAACAAAGTAAGATTACTTACTAAAACAAAGTTGATTGAGAGTAGCTTCGAGTTACATCAAAATCATGTATGAAATATGAAGGTAGGTGTGATAATATTTTGTTTATTTTATTATCGGGTAGTTATAATATTAGCTATGTTAGCGTTCTATGATCTTTCATTTTTCGTATTATTGCAATACGAATAGTTGAGCTGTTCTGCGAGCGTAAACTATTATTTTAAATACTTTTTAATATGGCCCTGCCAACCAAATCAAACTTTTGGGCTTTTTATTAAATGTGACATGGTTTGACGATGTAAAAGTGTAAACAGATGGTTAAACTAGTGGGAATACTACTAGTTTCAAAAATCATCTCAGATGTCATCATATAGGCACTTATTCTGGGCTAAGCAAATGCCGAATTTGTAAGTATCTATCTTCTATAAGTACAAATAAATAAAATTTAAAGGTCTGTTTGTAATGTCAAAATAACAGCTTTTTACTAAATACATACCAGTAGGTATGTACTACCAGTAAGTAACAAAAAGTAAATTTTTAAAATTCTCTAAAATTCTGTCTATCTGTCTGTTTATTGCAGCTAATCTCAGAAACAAGGGGCTGATTTTAATGGGACTTTTCTTGGCAGATGGTCAATGACTTTTGCTGGCAGATGGTCGATGTCTTTTATTTTAGACTTGCGCTACTTTCATTTTAGAAAAATTAGATGTTCCGAGCATAAAAATTTAAACCAATGAAATTGTGAACAAAATTCAATTGAAATAAAGAAGTATATTGGGAAGTATCTGTATAAACCATAATAAAGCACAAGTAAAACCGCGGGGTGCAGCTAGTATAATAATATAATTAAGTGATAGCCAGTACGGTGATTTGGTTTACTTGAAATAATAGTCAACTACACATCAGGCCATTCAGGTTATTATTATAAAATTACGATACGATTTTCGAAGATTGATTTGATGCAATATGATTAAATTGTAAATCGATTCATGAGGTTATGATCCATTACGATCCAGAAGATTGATTCAAAACAAAAAATCGGGCATCCTTAGGGGGGACCAGTTACCATACCGTTACCCATACATTTTGCCTGAACACAAGCTGAATGTATTGATATCATTCAAGCGGCCATAGCAATATATGCCAGGAAGGTAAATGACTTCTCCATCAGAATACTGACAAACAGCATAGAGGTACTACAAGCTATAAGTTGCAATATGATGAAATTCGGGACTAATATACGAATGCCATCTATGCTAAATAAGGTATGTAAACACAAAAATGTGACTCCGCAATGGATAAAGGGACACAGTGGATCCAGGGGCAACGATGCAGCAGATGAACTGCCTAGAAGAGGATCGGCTCTGGCCACTATAGGGCCAGAACCAATCATACCAATCCTATTTGGTAATGTTTTTCCAGTGGTACATAGAAACTTTACTAATCAACATACTCAGCTTTGGAAAAATCTAGGAGACTGCAGACAAGCTAGGAAGGCCCTGCCAAAAATAAACAGTAACTTAACTAAGGTTCTAATGAGATTGAACAAGCCACAGATCAGAATAGTATAAGAGTGCTGGTGGCATAGATTGCCCCATGTGCAGGGCAAGTATGAGGGAGGAAGAAATGGCGGCCCACGTATTGCTGACATGTCTGGAGGTTGATGCATACAGGGCTAAACATCTCGGCACAGTGGGATCACTCCCCGAAGTTGCTCACAACATCAAAGGACTGTTAAACATCTTCAGGAAGATTTCATGGCCTGATAATAAAGTGAATAGTCCACTTGATGCTGTAGCTACTGCAGCCCATTGACAGCTGCAACCAACTTCAAGCAGAAAAGACTGACAGATACTCTATCACCCCTGAAAACTAAGAATATCTCATATCCTCAGATGAAGTAACATTCATCTGAGCTCACAGCTTGTAATTATACTGGCTCTCTTATTACACAAACTGGAGCTCAGCAAGGTAATATCAATGCAGATGAACTCCTAGACATGTAGAGACTAAAACAAAAATGCTAAATGATGAAAGAATGGTGAATTCTATCGCGGGCCGCACGCGCCCAGTGCCGTTTGCCTGCAGAGAGAAATATTTTCATGTCGCGAACTGCTGTCAGACACCATCATCGGTTGAGTCTGCAGCCAGTAAATTCCTTGAAATTCCAAGCACATGAATATATTCAAAAAATTAAAAATAAGGTTCTAATTTTAGACGAATATAAAATATATACCCACCAGCAATATTTTAAACTTATGAATAAATTCAACAGAAACTTTGCGTAGGCGACAATTTCTAATTTAAACAGAAATACGAAATATCAAGAAGGTATCTTAAACGATTAAAACAATGTTATGAAACAGATACAGTAAAAATATAGAATTGTGATAAATTCAGCAATATTTATTTTATTCAATAATATTCTCATCTAAGGGTGGTACACGAATTTAAATTGAAAAGTCAATACTAAGCTTACCTGCTCTTCAAATCGTGCTATTAGTGAATTCGCCCATTCTCCAGGTTTTTGCGTACCCATATTGTAAAAAATGTGTTTATTTTATATAAATAAATTATAAACAACAAGTATTTTTGTTTTGCGCGATCCCATTTTTACCCTTGGCCTTCGATTTCTGATTCTGATTTCTGTAGTTTTTGGTGTTACCAACTTATTAAAAACTGCTATAGATATACGGTACGGATATAATCTTTGATAAATATAAAATGATACCAATCAACATTGAGCTATTACGTACTACGTACTAGAGGCGACACTGCATTCAGCTACTATGTTCCACTCAACTGCGGTGCATACACCGCACTTCAATCATTCACTCGCTAGGCGCTTGTAGGGTTGACACGTGTTGTGTTGATTTAAAAAAAATCTCTTGATAAAAATATGCCGTCGTGTGTACTTAGATATTGCACAAATAATTCAAGAAACGTCAGTAAAAACCATGGAATTACTTTTCATCGGTTAATAAGATACTTAATCAATAAAAAAGTATTATAGAATAATAATAAAACAAATTATTGCTAAGACGACATCTCGTGTCATGAAATATAGATTATGAAATTAATATGTTCAGATGCGACATTTCTGTGGGTACTTAAGTATAGGACGAATATATTATTATACACATTTTTTTTGTAGAAACATATATAAGTTGTAATAATTAGGCTAAATTTTTCATGTTTAAATCTGCTTATTATTCTTTTATTTTATTTTTAGGTTTCCGTATCAAAGTCAAAGTGGAATAAATTCGTCCATTTTTAACTTTCGCGAGTCCAGCATTTATGAACGACTCTTATTCTAATTTAAATAAATATATTTGTAATTTAAATGTTATGTTAATAAGTTTTGTTAAATACACATTTAGTATGTTTTTTTTTTTTATATTTGACGTAGATAACTTTTAAAATATTCAGATAAAATTATCATTAAAATGTAATTGTGATATAATATTATGTACTATTATATTAAATAAGCAAATATAATATACAAAATAAATGACAAAATTTAAATATTGTTCTCGATATAATTTACCTATTTAACAATGTAATCTACTATTACCTATGGATCATTCTACCTATGTTTATTCTATGATAAAAAAAACCAACCGCACGAACACAGAGTAGCGCACATTTTTTGTTTGAGATAGCTGTTCTAGTACGTAAGTACATATTACTTCAATGCCAATCAAACACAAAAATCGCGTTGTAAGTGCGCCGCGATCAGTCACAGAAAAAAGTCGGTAATGCGTGCGCTTGTATCGTAGAGTAATTACATACATATGTATGCATAGATAGTACCTGCAATTCTACATAAATTGAGTCATACTTGTCTTGCTTTTTCTAATTTAATTTTCAAATAAGTCAAAAAGTGACAAATACATTCAAGGATGTTGCGTATAATTCATGCGTAGAAAAGGGAATGTCAAGTGGTCATCTTTGGTCTCTTTTTACATAACATAACATAACATAACATAAGCACTCACGCCTGTCACCCAGAGGGATAGGCAGAGACTACAGACTTCCATTTGGCACGATCCTGACACACCTCTCTCGCCTCCTTCACATACATACACCTACGCATACATGCTCGGTTAAGGATACTCCTAATTTGGCCCGTTTTCAATAAATCGCCAATTTGGTCGATACATTTTCGTCTAGGGCGTCCCTTTCCGACTCTGCCATTCACTTCTGCAACATAAATTTTCTTTGTCACTCTTTCCTCACTCATTCTTTCCACATGACCAAACCACTGAAGCATACCTTTCTTAATCCTGGTCACAACATCATCTTGCAGACCACACTCTTCTCTTATTACATAATTTCTTACCCTGTCGTTCAGATTCAGCCCTAACATACTCCTTAACGATCGCATTTCTTCTGCGTTGATTCTACTCTCGTACTTCTTCTGCCACACCCAACTTTCACTACCATACGTTAAAGTAGGGACCGACACAGCATTGTGAATTGCCATACGTGCCTTTTTTGACACATTTTGACTCTTCACAATAGAGTGCAGGGCCCCATTTACTCTATTTCCCGCATTCACTCGTCGTTCTATATCCTTATCATATCTCCCATCCCCGCTAAATACGCAGCCCAAATATACAAACTCATCTACTTGCTCGATCAACTCCCCTTCTATTCTTATTTCACAAATCGTTTTACTTTCTTCTCTTTCAAAAACCATAACCTTCGTCTTACTTGCGTTCACTTTCAAACCCCTTTCTTTTAATGATCTGTTCATTAATGTAACCATCATTTGCAACTCGGCCACCGACGACGCAAGGATAACTTGATCATCGGCGTACAAAAGGCATTTGACGGTTAACTCACCCATTCTTAATCCGCATTCTTCAACTTTCAAATTTTGCAAACAACTGTCCATAAATAGGTTGAACAGCCACGGGAAAGCCACACAGCCCTGTCTGACACCTTTATGGATGTCAAACCAGTCCGAGTAGACCCCGTTGATCCTAACACAAGCACTAGAGTCCCTATAAAGAGACTCCAATGCCTGTATCAAGCCAGCGCTCAACCCAAATGAGTTCAGTGTTTGCCATAGCACATCCCTATCCACTCTGTCATAGGCCTTTTCCAAGTCCATGAACGCACAAAATACCTTTTGGTTTTTGGCCAAAAACTTCTCCGCGATCATACGCATGGAAAAGACTCTATCTGTACATCCCATTCCCTTTCTAAATCCCGCTTGCACATCCCAAATTTTTCCATCGGTTTCTTTCATGACTCTTTCATCAGTACCTTAGCATATAGTTTTCCCACAATGCTAAGAAGGCTGATGCCACGGTAGTTTTTACAGTCCTGCTTCGACCCTCTTCCTTTATATACTGGGACTATCACGGCTTTGCATCGTCTACCGGTACCCGCTTCAGTTCCCAGCATAAATTAAACAAGGTGTGCAGCAGGCGTGCCACGACTTCCTCTCCAGCCCTTAGCATTTCGAGTGAAACTCTATCATATCCGGCAGCCTTACCTGCTTTCATGCTTTTCATTGCTTTCATTATTTCATCTATACTTATCTCGCTACCTCTTCTCTTATTACATAATTTCTTACCCTGTCGTTCAGATTCAGCCCTAACATACTCCTTAACGACCGCATTTCTTCTGCGTTGATTCTACTCTCGTACTTCTTCTGCCACACCCAACTTTCACTACCATACGTTAAAGTAGGGACCGACACAGCATTGTGAATTGCCATACGTGCCTTTTTTGACACATTTTGACTCTTCACAATAGAGTGCAGGGCCCCATTTACTCTATTTCCCGCATTCACTCGTCGTTCTATATCCTTATCATATCTCCCATCCCCGCTAAATACGCAGCCCAAATATACAAACTCATCTACTTGCTCGATCAACTCCCCTTCTATTCTTATTTCACAAATCGTTTTACTTTCTTCTCTTTCAAAAACCATAACCTTCGTCTTACTTGCGTTCACTTTCAAACCCCTTTCTTTTAATGATCTGTTCATTAATGTAACCATCATTTGCAACTCGGCCACCGACGACGCAAGGATAACTTGATCATCGGCGTACAAAAGGCACTTGACGGTTAACTCACCCATTTTTAATCCGCATTCTTCAACTTTCAAATTTTGCAAACAACTGTCCATAAATAGGTTGAACAGCCACGGGAAAGCCACACAGCCCTGTCTGACACCTTTATGGATGTCAAACCAGTCCGAGTAGACCCCGTTGATCCTAACACAAGCACTAGAGTCCCTATAAAGAGACTCCAATGCCTGTATCAAGCCAGCGCTCAACCCAAATGAGTTCAGTGTTTGCCATAGCACATCCCTATCCACTCTGTCATAGGCCTTTTCCAAGTCCATGAACGCACAAAATACCTTTTGGTTTTTGGCCAAAAACTTCTCCGCGATCATACGCATGGAAAAGACTCTATCTGTACATCCCATTCCCTTTCTAAATCCCGCTTGCACATCCCAAATTTTTCCATCGGTTTCTTTCATGACTCTTTCATCAGTACCTTAGCATACAGTTTTCCCACAATGCTAAGAAGGCTGATTCCACGGTAGTTTTTACAGTCCTGCTGCGACCCTCTTCCTTTATATACTGGGACTATCACGGCTTTGCACCGTCTACCGGTACCCGCTTCAGTTCCCAGCATAAATTAAACAAGGTGTGCAGCAGGCGTGCCACGACTTCCTCTCCAGCCCTTAGCATTTCGAGTGAAACTCTATCATATCCGGCAGCCTTACCTGCTTTCATGCTTTTCATTGCTTTCATTATTTCATCTATACTTATCTCGCTACCTCTTTCCTCTTCTTTCGGAGTTTCTACTTCACTTAGTACACACGTTGTCTCCTCACTCATAAACACGCTTTCAAAATATTCCTTCCATCTCTTTAAACCCAAAAATTCATCATTCAGAATATAGCCATTCTCATCTCTTATAACATTAATCATAGGCTGTTTTGAATGTCCCCTGGCAGTTCTTACAAGTTTCCAGAACATTTTAATTTTTGCCTGGAAGTTATCCGATATTCTTCTATCATTCTTATCCGTTCTTTCTTGCTTTTTTCTTTCAACTACTTCTTTTACTCTCTTATTAAGATGTCTAAAGACTGCCTTTTTTCTTTCAATATCATCATTCGTACCGCTAGAATTACCAGCCTTTGTTGCTAGTAAATCTAGCCATGCTCTCTTCTTTGCTTCAACTTCCATACGTATCTCATCATCCCACCATAACATATTATTTTTCCTTTCATTATTTCTCTTACTAACACCACATACTTCGGTAGCTGCATCCACTAAACCTTTCTTTACATTTTGCCATACATTCTCCAAGTCTAACTCCTTCATACATAATCCAAACCACTTATATTTTCTTTCAGTCTACATTTGAACTTGTTTTTCTCAACTTCATCTTGTAACCTTTCTGTTCTAATACGCTGTACGCAGTGGTAGACACAGATGATCGATGGCGCTAACGCCTGAATAGACCATTAATTCGGCATAAAACCAAATAATGATCCGTTCCTACGTTAGAATCCCGGTAAACCCTTGTATCTACCACTGCGCCTCTCAGTCTTTCATCCACAATTATGAAATCTATCATGCTTCTATCGTCACCTCTTTCCCATGTATACATGTGAATCGTCTTGTGGCGAAAGCAAGTGTTCGTCACAAAAAGATTATTTTCCATACATACTCTTTTTACACTACTAAATAAAAAAAATTATAAGATTGTATTTATTTTGTCCAAGATCGTACTGGCTGATTTATTTGACAAATGTAATTTTAATCAAGTCGTATTATTTATTGTGATGTTTGACGTCTGTTGTCTTTAATATTTTACTAAAAATATTATTATAAAATTATATCTTTAAATAAAATACATCAATAGAGATGGCTTGCTTTATACTAGGGTGCAAATCCCATTCTTCCCGTAAGGAACATGGTTCAGAATTCGTAAGCTTCCACCGGTGTGTAAGAGATCGGTTAACGTTAACGTCAAACGTAGTTATCCGCCGTAACATATAAACATGCTATCGAATGAAGTGTTTCATTACATAAAGAGAATGTAATTATAAACGGTCTAGGTGGCGAGGTGCAAACAATCGGATATGTTTATATTCCATTAATGATTCGTGGATCTGTTATTATTCACAAGTTCTTTGTTTTATTTTTCGTTACCAATTTCGTCGCGTGGAATTCGAGACTTTTTGAATAGAGCATGTTTAGATTTCAAGAAAAATATTTTATCTTTGAAGTTAGGGTCAGTCCACACTTGTTTCTTGCTTTTCACTAATAATTATAATATTAACGTATTGGAAATTCCCCCAAGTGAATCCATACATTATATTCAAACTGATTTTCAAACCGATTGCATTATTTGTTCACAAGAATTACAAGATGGCGTTAATTTGGCTGGCTCGATAACGACACCAATTAGGGGATAAATACCAATAAAAATATTAAATGTTACCGAAAAATCAGTAACATTGTCAGGAATAAATCCTGCAATTCATGATCTTAACGATTATAATATTTGTAGTTTGGAGAAAAATGAGACCGAGTAAAACGATTATTTTCCTCATTAAAATTAAGTGACTAATGCCCGAATACTCAAACTTCCCTCAAATATTTAACGGCTTCTCAAACATTTGAGCAGCTCCTAAACTCTATATTCGTATTCTCATAATTAAATTTTAAGCATCTCTTAAATTTAAGTGTGACTCAAATTGAGTTGTGCTTAAACCCTACTCAACTAAAAATTGGTATACTGAAACATCACTCAACGCGTTTTAGCTGTCAAATCAAACGTCAAATTGATTTAAGTACTCGTTATTATGTGTGGTAGCGAGGACTCTCAAATCTATTAAAAGTGTTTTTTATGTGCTAAATATGTCTGTTTCGTCGTTATCTTCTCTTTCGGACAACGAAACGCCTTCAGGAAGTCGAAGAAATTATATCAAGCTTGACGCTTTCAATAAATATGACGACAAAGAATTTCGTGCGCGGTTCCGCGTTTCAAAAGGAACTGTGTTACATTTGGATTCTGTATTCGGTAGCAAGATAAAACCTTTGACAAAAAGAAATAGATCTTTGCAGTCCGTGGATCAAATATTGATAACACTTCGCTATTACGCTACAGGCAGTTATTAACAAGTTATAGGGGACATATTCCATATTGAGCAACCGTCTGTGCATCGAATCGTGCATAGGGTTACAGAACATATAGCAAGTATGAGATCTCGTTATATAAGTATGCCATCTGCTGAGGAACGTTTAGAAGTAGCAAATGACTTTTATGTGATTGCTGGATTTCCAAGAGTGATGGGTGCTATTGACTGTACGCACATTAAAATTAATTCTCCAGGTACCTATTCTTATCATGAGCTATATTTTTACGTGAACATTGTCATATCATTAAAAAATTATAGCCACTCATTGTTATTAAATGTCTTTACAGGGGGAGCTTAATCTGAAAGTTTCCGAAATAGAAAAGGCTACTTCTCCTTAAATGTGCAAGTAGTATGTGATGCAAAATTGCGTATAAGAAATATCATTGCAAGATGGCCAGGCTCTGTACATGATAGTACAATTTTTAACGACTCACCATTATGTGCCCAACTAGAATGAGGAGATTTTACCCCTATGGTACTTCTGGGCGATAGTGCTTATCCATGTCGCCCCTTTCTGTTAACCCCAATTTTAAATGCAAGGACAGAAGCTGAAGAAGCATATAACCGTTCACAAATCAGAACTAGAAGTCCAATAGAAAGGCTATTTGGTGTTCTTAAAAGAAGATTTCCCTGTCTCCACAATGGGTTAGGACTGAAAACTACCAACATTCCACCTATTATTGTGGCATGTGCAGAACTCCACAATATTGCTATTTCAAGGCAGGATGATGTAACTGAGGACGAAATTCCTTTAGCTATCGTAGAGGAAGAAGTTATGGTACAACCCAGCCTTGAAATAAATCAAAACTTTATAGTGAGGATGTCATTAATAAATACATATTTTTCTGGTTAATTTTCATTTTATTTTAATATCAATCTTTTACAAAATAACAAATAAAACAAAGATCAGTCAAAAGTTTGCTGTATCACAGTGTAGATTCATTGAAATATGGTAACTTATTAATTTGTATATGATTAGTAGGTAAACAGTAATTAAAAAGCTTTTTTAGCCCACAGCTGAACTTTTACATGCCTCCTTCATGAGGATTTGTCTTGTCTGTCACATCAAGATGCTCGGCAAGCAAGTTACTGATAAATGATCACTAATAATAACAGTCTTTAAATATATGAGTGTTTTGTACAACAAAATAATAAAAACATTTAGAAACAGCATGGAAGTGATCAATCATTCTCAGTCATATCATTCTTATCCATTGAAACGATAATTCATAGTCAAATATGAATAATAAAATTACAATGATAATTTGTAGTTCACAAATGAACGAAACTGACACTGATAGCACGGCACAGGTCAGTAAAAGATTCTCGTTTCGTTCTAGGACGATAGGCGGAGCGCTTTTCACATAATTTTATACTTTGAAATGTACTTTTCACCCACAATATTTGTAAAAAATCACATACATCACATTTAAAATTAAAGTATTGTTAGGAGATTATTGTTGAATATAATTTTAAAGCAAATCGAATATAAAATTATTTAAATATTTTCAGATGATGTTGCATAAAACGTATTTAAATTCAAATATCGTAAAATTGTCAAGAAGAACAAAGTTTTTTTATTAATGTTACCATGATGTAAACATTTGAGGGCTACTCAGCTAATCAAACCCTCAAATCACTTGAGTGGTGTTTCAGTTAAATTTGAGAGATGCTCAAATTTAGGGGACCTTTAATAAAGTTACAGATTTAAGTTGTGTTTCAGTATTCGGGCGTAAATGACTTAATGCCTACGAGTAAGTGACTTAGTTTAAAATGTACCACACTTTTATTGTGAAAAAAAAATATATAAGAAAATATTTAAACGTAAGTAGATGTTTATCACTACCCAACTGTGACGAAACTATGTACAAGACTGATCTCGACATTAATATGGGACAGGCGGATCTGCCCACCAGACCTGCCCATAGAATACCACCTATTTTATTTTTGTTATTTATCTTTAGAAAGTAATGGGTATATAATAAGATTGTATTTTTATAATTTATATTTGTATTAGAATTAAATTTTATATTTAGTTTTATAAGTATAAAAAAATACAAATGTATTAATTTATTTTTTTATTTTTTGTCAGTGGGAGGTGTAGTGTGGCTCCACGAAATTATATATATTTGTGTTAAGTGTAGAATAAGTGACAGTATAATTAGTCTTGAGTAGAGAAACACGTCTCCCTTTAATTTACCCATACAACATTACACATGCTTATCTACGTACCTTCTCAGAAATGAGAGGAGGCCTGTGCCCAGCTGTGGGATGTATACAGGCTGTAACTTTAGAGAATATTTGAAAATGTTGTGATTATAATAATATATTCTTTTATTATAGAACCAATTACGAGTAAAACACATTTCTAATTTATTTATTTTTTATTCCATTATTTCATATTGCCGGTATTAAATTATATAAATATTAAATTTTACAATAGTATGTCGTCTTTTCTATAGGATTATGGAGTTGTGTAAATAAGACCCGTCACCTGCGCGGCTAGATGCAGTGTCGGCTGGTATTACCGAGATCCTTGGCTTGAATCCATCTTCATCAGCTTCGTACTCTACCACCTGGAAAGAACAGAATACATGCCATGAAAATGTGTTAATTTTACCACGTTTTCATAATGTCACTTTCTAGTTTTTCTGCCGTTCCAGGTGGAATCTTGCAATTCAAATTTCGAACACTTCCCGATGGGCTATATAGGGACTTGAAATTTGCTCATAGCTCAGAATCAGAAATTGTAGGTGAAAAACGTGATATATTAATTTCTTAGGAGAAAGTTTAAAAAAGTATACTTGTTTGTACACTTTCGTTTGTTGAAAAATTATTCCAACTAGCTACTGTAGTCCAAGGATAAAAAGTAAGAGATCAAAAACAGAAACAGAAACTTTTTTATTCAATTCAAAATTCAATTCTTTTAATTTACCACTGTTTCGGAAAAAAAAACCCCTATACTGGGAAGAACCAACAAGAAACCCAGCGGGATTTTTTTTAAATAACAACTTACAATCGTGTATGTTACAATTAACACACAATAAATTAAAATCGGCTTGGTAGCGATCACCCTACCCAGGGGTTATTATCATTCACATCTGAAGTGTTAAGAGATGTAGAGAAATGTAGAAGAAACCCAGTATATTAACAGGCCATGAGGTATTCAATCTTAGTCCTGATTGAGGCCAATTCTTTATTTATGTTGGTTGTAGGTGAACAACTGATTCCTGCAACGTTCCATCAGGTGGACTGTAAGTTTGTTTTTCAATTCAATTTTTTATAGAAGAATGGTGACAAACGATCACACGTTTCACCTGATGGCAAGTGGGTACTGTAGCCCATAGACATATACATCAGTATCCGACGATGAATCATAATGCAGATGCGTTGTCACTCCTAAGGAAAGGTAAGCTAGTTCGAACAAAATACGGGTTTTCTATACTAATAGTTTTTATTTATTAATCTACATCACATAAATCAACTTAATTAGTAACAAAATATAATGCAGTCATAAAATTGTGATCGCCAAGACTATGCTTACTTTGAGAAAGTCTTTATTAAACAATGGTATTAATATTATAATCTACTACTTACTTAACAAAATAAAGGTAGGAACTTCAGAAAAAAATAAAATCACCTAAAACTAGATAGGTATGTTTAACAAAAATAATAGGAACTTCCAATGAACAAATAATAAAGTTAAATCATTCTTCTAAAACTAATTTATGTATGTTGTACTGTACCTAGGTACTACTTTTAGGTAGTACCTACTTACTTCTTTTTAACATATTTTGCATTTGACGCAACCGCTTTCAATAGTGTTTTATTAGATACAAATACAATCACAGGCAGCGAGTACGAGTGAGTGAGACGGGTATACAGTGGTGATTGGTGAAGCGAGAGCCCGCAGACGCAGATACAAACAGCGAGCGAGGAGCGCGCGCGAGTTTTGCGTTTTAGGGATTTCATATGCCTACTTTTGTAGACGCTTGTGACCAGTAGTACCGATTTTCCTCAAAATACCGGACATTGTTCTGTCCGGTATGACCATTTATATTTTACCGGACAGGCCTCGAAAATACCGGACTGTACGCTTAAATACCGGACATCTGGCAACCCTAAGTGGGACGTATATACGCTGTTAGAGAAATGAGAGAACTCTACACGTCTTCGAAATATTTTTTTTGTTTCTCAGACATGCAGGTTTCCTCACAATGTTTTCCTTCACCGTGGAGCACGTGGTAAATCAACGCTTAAAATTGCTCGCGTACTGTGAAAACTTAAATATTGTATTTCGGTGTGTCTTACTACACTAAAATACAATAGTATATAATAATAAGTACCCGGTTGACCGAGCCTTGCTCGGTATTTTTCGCTCGGTTTTTTTAATTCGTGTGTTTTGGAAATCATATTTAGATACAAATTACCTACATACTGATGAAATACGAATAATATTTTTTTTATCGTAGCAACATAATAGAAAAAACGGAACTGGTTATTTGAATAAAAAATCATGAGTGCAATTAGTATAATTAAAATTTTCGTGTTTTTAAAAAATACTAAAAAAAGGGCTCGAAAAAATAGATTTTCTCAAAAAAGAAAGGAGCTTGAAAAAAAATTAAAAAAAGTCGGTCGGTCGGTCTGGGCTCGAACCATGGTATTACGGTTTTGTGACCGCCCAATATACCAATTAACTATTTGTAATCATTAATAATCTGTCAAAATTTACCTTCTTATTCTAACGATATTGTAGCAGTTTTTCATTGCCTAAAAACACGGACAAAAAGACATTTTCTAAAAATAAATCCTAGCTAGATCGATTTATTACCCCCGAAACTCCCTGCACACAAAATCGTTGGAGCCGTTTCCGAGATTCCGATTATATATATATATATATATATATATATATATATATATATATATATATATATATATATATATATATATATATATATATATAAAGAATTGCTCGTTTAAAGGTATAGTAATAATAATATAGAAATAGATAGGTGGAATTCACTCGGGTTCCAAAGCAGTAGAGCTGATGAAGACGATTTCAACGTACCTGTTTGGTTCCATCAGGAAGTACGACAAAGTACGTCCCATCTGCTTTATCGTCCTGCCGGTTTTCCGCGTGGCCAAAGTCACTTCCGTTCTCGTAGTCGCTCACTTTGTAGGAGAACTCGTAGTTCGCTAGTTCTTGTGTATTTTAATTAGTAAGTTTGGGTAATAGAACGTGTAGTAGCGTGTAAGAATATCCAGTACCCCATATCGTCCCGTGGGTGTCGCAAGAGGTGAGACAGAGAAATACAAAGGCAACAGCGTCCTCCTAATAACGACTAGAAAATAAAATAAACTGCGGTTACCAACCTGCCCACCAAGCGTGGCAACTGTGGCAATGAATAATTAATGGAATCGATACATTAGTAGTATTTATCAATTCCCTTAAGTGGCGTGTTTGTGCAAAATGCAGCGCTAGTCGTTATTTGTGACGTTTTTAGGAGCTATCTACTTCTTATTAAAATGATAAAAAAACCTATTACTTTTCTACACAATCTTGATTCCATAATAGCCAATTCCAGTTTTTTTAAATGAGTAAACACTTGAATCTTCCTACAACTAAACCACAGAAATACGAATTAATTAATAATAACAAAAAATTATTATATAAAAATTATTGATGACATACATCTCCTCATAAAGTAAACATCATTACACGTCTCATAAGCGAAGCGGTGAGGTTGTGCTCTACTCTCACCTAATGGTGGTAAGTAAAGTCGCTTAATACGTAAGTAACATCATGTATTTTATTACTGCATAAAATATCAGAAATCTAAACAAGGTTATAGATATTTATAATAATGACAATGTACATTTTAGGCACACAAATAACAAGGTATAACAATAATTATTATTACTCACAATTTATCTTCCGTGTACGTATTCTCTACTCAACAGTTTTAGTAAGACTGCCGCTCGTAGCTGCCGCTTATCGCTGCCGCTCAAACCGACGACATCTGTCTTTTATAGGCTTGTAATTTAACAGTGCTAAACTACAGATGGCGTTGCTTGTGTGGTTTCCGTTACAAGTTTTTATAAAATTGGATATTAAGCCGTAAGTTTTTACATTATAAAACATTATTTATATTTCTTATAATTATCTTAAACAGTTTTACATTCGAGTTATAAATATAAGCAAAAATAAATAACTAGACATAATCTAATACATTAATGTACCCGCAGACTTTATAGGATGAAAATAATTAATTACCCACCATGTTACTTACAACAACATAAATTATTAAAATACGCTAACAATGGAAATCCAGTAATTTACTGAGCTAAAAATGTCTTCATTTTTTAACTACCGCACTTTAAGAATAATAAAAATACACATATATCGAGAAAAATCACTCGTTTTCCTGTTTCTATTATTTTTAAAAGTAATTTTTTGTATTCAGTGTAAAAACAAACTGATTGAAAAAAAATATCTAGGGTGCCTGGAAGTCTGTATTAATCGTAGTCGTTAGAATTAATGTATCAAAATAATTCTTTTTTTGTTAGTATCACTGAGTAATTTGTTCTCGTTTAATTGTAATTAATGAAAATGTAAAAAACAACTGGTACTTTTCTACAAAAAAATATTCTCATGGATCTCTTCGTTCGTCTCAAATATAGAAAAAGAGATATTTTTCTTTTATATAATCAAATGAGATTATAAGGCGTGCACTTTTGGATTTTCCAAATTTTTTTATTTTACGATTGCCACTAATGGATAGGCAATTTATTAATGAACATTGTGATCTGTTTAATTGTTTCAAAAGATAAATATTTGATTTTATAAAGAAAATATTTTAAAATTTGGGCGAATTTCTTACGCGTATATTATTGTAGAGAGAGCGCGTGGAATGTATAGAACCGAATGCTGCAGGTCGTTCACTAGGAGTAGCGCCTTAATTGGCCTCCTCTTTAGATTTTCTTGTTGGCTTTTGCTATAGTTGGCAAATCTAAAAAAAATATAAGTATGTAAGGCGAGATGGCGAAAGTACAATGCTGCTGCCTATATCCAGATTCAGTTTCCCTCTATCCTCACTTACGACACCTACGACAGGGGTCGGCAACCTTTTGAGTCGGAAGAGTCAAAATTACAATTTAAAAAATTTCAAAGTATTTAAAGAGGCACAAATTTTTTTCTTGCCAAGCGTAATAGTACTTGCATAAATAAATATTTTTGAAAAAAAGAAATATATACATTCAAGAACTTCCGAGCTTTCAACGGACTTACGACAGTGACGACGCGTGTTACCGGGGAGGGGTGCGGCGAAAAGCGAGTACAAGTGGCTGAGAGATAGAAATGGTGCCTAATACCTACTCGTTAATCGATTCAGAACGATTTTAAATATTTTATTTTATAAAGTAAGGAACGTAAGGACCTAAAGAACCGCAGCTTCACATCCAAAGAGCCGCACGTGGCTCTCGAGCCGCAGGTTGCCGACCCCTGATCTAGTGTAATATATCAATGGAACGAAAGCTCTACCGCATCAAAGGCTGCGTTTCGCAAATACATTGCACTGAATATTCGACTCTATATCATTATAATAAGAACGGGTAGAGTCAGAGGAGGTGCAAACACACGTGTGTCAAAATTCGTCCAATTGTTGATAAAAACCTTCATAGCATGCGTGTGACGACACCGAAGATCAAACGTGGATCATTACCAGTAACGTTCATGACTGAATTATATCAACTGATCAAGATTTATGGTTTTAGAATGTCCCATTGAAGTCTTTATTCATAAATTAAATGAAGGTTTTAGTCAGTCTAGATGTTTGGAAAAAATATATACTAATTTACTAATCAGTCTCAAAACTCAAAATTATGGTATCTTTATTATATCTGATGGTAAAGAAGCTACTGCAAGCCCATGAACAACTATTACTAATTGATTGTGAAAAATAATTCGTATCTTTACACAAATATTTGCAAAATCCGTAGTTGTTAAGAGCTGAGGCAGCAATTAGAAATTTAATATAAATCAATATGTATCAATATATAACATCCTTTGGACAGAATTTTGGTCACGATGCCCAGTTTCATTTCAACAGAGTCTAGCCATCTGCACAGGACAGGGTTATAGTACTCAAGTGTGTGCGCAAGCACACGTGCACTCACTGTTTTCTAACTCACATGCCAATCCGACACGACCTGACAATGAGAGAGATCAGGCACAATTTCGTTGACAGGAAAACTCTAACTAAAACTCGACGTGAGATAGTTCAGATTAAAATGCTTAACTTTATATTATTTTATTTTTAATGAGTTTGTAAGTAAAACTTATTGGCCATCACTCAACCAATACCAGTTTTGCCTTTTAAAAGGCCTTTCTAAGTTCGTAACACATTTGTCTAAGAAATTGCATAACCAATATATAAAAGTATATTGAAATCATAAAATAAAGTTTCGTTCGTTAGTTACTACACATCTCTATAAAAAAGTCTTAACAGAATAAATTTTGATAAAAGGGGCAGAGATAAACTGATAAAAATAATAAACTTAAAAATTGAGTGGGTTTTAAGATCAGAAACCAATAAGTTCTTATGTAATGCACGTCTTATTCAATGTGATTTTATAGTATATAAAATGAACACATTTATTGAAGCACTGATTTTATTTATAGTTGCCGCAAAAAAGTTGATTCGAAGATCTCATTAGATATAAATGTGTGAATAAACGATAACGATGTTACAATAACACATTCTGGTTTCGGAGTCGACGTTATTGGTCATCGGGAAATTCAATTACGAGGGTGGATTGAAAAGTACTCGGCCTAACCAAGAAAATAAACCCATACTAAATCAGTTATATTTTTATTTTTCTACATAATCACCATCAAGTTCAATACACTTTTGCCACCTCCCCTTCCAAGCATTTAGACCGTTGAAAATAAATGATTCTTCCTTAGAGTCAAAATATGCGTCTACAGCTGCTTTGACCTCGTCGTTTGTCGAAAATCTTTGACCTCCCAAGTGCTTTTTTAGGTTAGGGAACAGAAAGAAGTCTGATGGTGCCAGATCAGGTGAATACGGCGGATGCGGTAACAGTTCAAAGCCACAGTTGTGAATTTCAGCCATTGACTGTACTGACGTGTGAACACGGGCGTTATCTTGATGAAACAGGACTTTTCTTCTGAGCATTCCTCTACGTTTTTCTTTTATTTCCTCTCGTAAACGACGTAGTAAGGTGCAGTAGTAATCAGAGTTTATAGTCTGACCCCTTTCAAGATAATCAATCATAATCACACCTTTCGAGTCCCAGAATACTGAAGCCATCACCTTATTTGCCGACAAAATCGACTTAGCCTTTTTAGGGGGTGGTGAACCAGGTCTTCTCCACTGTTTTGATTGTGTTTTGTTTCCGGTGTACAGTAATGAACCCATGTTTCGTGCATAGTAACAAAACGATTCAAAAATCATCTGCATCGGCTTCAAATAACTCCAAACAGTCGCGTGAAATAGTCAATCGCGTCCTTTTTTGTTCAACTGAAAGCAGTCGCGGAACCCACCTCGCAGACACCTTGTGGAAACCGAACTCGTTGACAATGATGTTTTGAGTTCGTTCATAAGAGATGCCTATAATCTCGGCTATCTCTCTAATTTTTAATCTGCGGTCTCCCATTATTAAATCAAGTACTTTTTTAATATTTTCGTCAGTAGTTGACATCGAAGGCCTTCCAGAGCGGGGTTCATCTTTCACACTCTCTCTACCACGCTTAAATTCTGCTATCCATTTTTTGACGGATGAATATGACAGAGCACAATCGCCTAATGTACTGACCATGTCGTCATGGATGGCTTTTGATGATAGCCCCTTCTTATGGAGGTACTTAATGACGACACGCTGCTCGATTTGCTCCATTCGCGGAAATTATGTCCGATTACTTTGTTAATAAATTTATAAAATCACAACTAATTATCGCACACGTTTCGAACTTCACACAATGAACTAGTCTGAACTGAACTAAATAATGTGGGTAGATTTGATTTTTAGAATTGAATGGATCTGTGTTAGGCCGAGTACTTTTCAATCCACCTAGGTATTTAATATTGGAAACGCTAACATAAGGAAGGCTGTAAAGAGACACTACCATTGGTCTCCCAGCAATGTTTACTTAAAACGTCTGACACCCTGGGGAGATTTGTTCCGAAAATATAACTGGGAACAGGTATCGCGAGTTTTGACTGTCAAATCAACTAGATTAAAGACAATAACAAAGAAACCTGTAATAGTGTTGTCTCACGACTTCGATAACGTTTTAAATAAGACGATTAAGGTAAACACAGGGATAAGTCAAACAGTGGAAAATACGATTTCGACAAGTTGGACCAAGGGCAAAGAGACGACGGTTTCTCAGGAAATTGAATATGATATGAACGTGATGTTTGCGAAGATGATGGGCACGACTGATTTCTCATATACAACTAGTTGGGGCGAAAGGGAAGAGCGAGCTGAAACTATTGCGATTGGAACCACAAGTGGTGTTGAAACGGAACTGCAGCCTGGGCAGGCGGCGACCGCGGTACTGTCAGCAAATAAGGGTGCTTTAGAGGTGGAAGTCGTGTACTAGGCAAAATTAAGTGGCAACGTAGCTGTGAACTTTAAAATTCCTTATAAGGGTCACCATTTCTGGGGTCTATCGATAGATAGTGTGATGAAGAATGGTGGATTAGAAAATGAAGTGATTATAAAAGAAACTATCAAGTTAGGTTTCTACACGGATGCATCTTCAAAGGTATATTATGATAAAATATCTTGATTGCCATTGTAACAGCAATGACTACGGTGTTTGGAAATCGTAGTTATGGTTCCAACATTTGAAGGACTTTTTAATATTATTATTATTATAATATATATAATAATAATAATATAATATCCCACAATTATCACACACAACGCCATCTAGTCCCAAGCTAAGCAGAGCTTGTGTTATGGGTACTAGACAACTGATAAACATACTTATATATTTCTAAATACATAAATATTATAGATAAATTACACCCAGACACAGAACAAATGATCGTGCTCATCACACAAACATTTGTCCTGGGTGGGAATCGAACCCACGACCTCCGGCATAGCAGTCAGGGTCACTAACCACTAGACCAACAGGCCAGTCAATTATCTCCGTCAAAGAATATATACACTACGCGAAAAGAAACGACACTTAAGCATGTGTGCACGTAAAATCGCTTGCGGCTATGTGTGTGCGGGGGCCTTGAGAGGCGCGCGGGGCGTGGAACGGGCAGTCGCCGACTGCCCTGGCCGAGGGCTAGTAGTAATACCGATATTTGTCAGTATTAGTTAATATGAATATATTCGTCAAGTGATATAATATTTCAATTACTATATGAATATTACTGATATCTTAATGTACATATTACTATTCTATTCATGTAGGTATTAAGTTTATATTACCAAGTAACGTTATTAGTTTTTATAGCCGTGTATGCTAGGTTTATATGCTTTGATAAATATTAATGTTATTATTTAATAAATGATATTATAGTATATGTAAAAGTATTACTGAAAGTGATTTTAATTAATGAGAAATAAAATAAATTCCACTGCACAAAACAAGGGCCCTTGTTTTGTTAGTTTCATTTTTAATAATGTTTTATGATACCTAAACATACGTGAACTTATTTTAATGAAAGTCGATATGATCTTAACAAGAATTATGGGGAAATACCATGACAATAAAACTAACATATCGCCAATAATTTTATTATATTACATTAACTGAAATATACACTATTAAAATACCACTAGAGAGTCAAGAAATTTTAGATATCTATAAAGAGTTTTTGTATTTGTTCATTGTTGTATTTATGGATTATTTCATTAGAAATAGAAATTACTTATCTCATCAGCACATAGGGAACAATTTGTTGGCCGCCATGTCCCAGGAAACCTGCATAACTTTGGAAAAATATACATGCTACGAATTTTTGCAATTGTTAGAAATAATAATGAAAATTAAAAAATTAATCGAAAAATTCAAAAATTTATAAGAGTAGATTATTTTTAAAGGATAGTAGGTAATACTGATTATTGCGTACTGAAATACTAAGTGTTGGTTAATTATTTAAGATTACCATGAACTGTCGTGCATATTTGGTCATGTCGAAAGTTTTAATATTCCTCATTTAATAAAAGTTAATTTAAAATTGAACGTATCTTTCACTACCCAAATACATAAGTTTACATAATATATAACACATACCTACTATGTATCTTCTTTGGTACAAGTCAATAATATTCCATTTCGGTTTGATATCAACCCTAGCGTTACACGCTTCGACTCAAGGTCACCGACGCTTAAGCTCTCACGTACAGGGAGTGTCACCGCTGTGTCTCCGTTAAAAAGACGTTCTGAGGTCCATAGAGTTCACTTCTACTATTTCAAAAAATATCTCTCTGTGAGTGTCTGTGCTTGTTTGCGCATAACCGTTGCGCATAAAAGTTAGTGAATTCACTAATTAAAGAAGTAAGTAAATAAAAAAGTTTTTTTTTAATTAGAAATAGAACATTCATGGGAAGTTGATGGTGTAGCCTGACCGAATCGAACCGACGCCCATATTTATTCAAGATGTTAACGGTTCAAACGAACGAATCATTCGTGATTGACACATGTCTATTTTTGTTTGGAGAATGGGCCCAGCACAAATTTTAAGGATTTTTAATGAAATGCATGTTGATTTGGTCCTTATAATCTACAGATTACAATAGTGCTATTAGTTTTACTGCATCTAAACGGAGTCCTGAGAAATTAACAATTAAATTATGAATCTAACAACATCCTAAAACAAACTGAAAGCGATTTTCTATTAGTTTTCGCCGTTATTATAAGTTAGAATAGAACACTGTTGAATAATTATACTACATATAAAAGTAAGTTGTAGGTATATTCAGCATTTATAGGTACTTTAAGATCGATCGAAATTCTTTTCACTAATTCCGGCAAAATATAGTGCCTGTCTCTGCATAAATGTCGTATGGATTCTACTTTTGACATGTTTTGATTGATTGATTGATTGTGAGTGTAAATTCCAAATACCATTAAAGTATTATGATTAAAGCCAAGATGACTAAGGGATAGTATGTCCATTTATATTATTTATAATATTACCAGTACACGGTAACAAATATGTTTTAAAGTTGGTTGTATTACAAAAAAACAAAATATAATGGAACTCCATTCATTACTGTAACTCATAATTTCTAAAGTATTCTATTAATAGTGGTACAGAAAGGGAAACTTTTTATTCAATATAGATTATAAACATTAAGCTAATGGGTGCGTTTGGCAGAAAAAAGCGCTAGCAAGCGCTTGTAAGCAAAATGGCGATCGTACCATAGAAAATAGAGGAGATGGCAAGCCTACAAAAAAATCGTGTCAAATTGAGACAATAAATGGCGGACGCTGTAAGCTCCGCCCATTTTTTAGTGATGTGAACTCAATCAACTTTTAAAATTTAGTAACACCTTTATGTATTTAATTTATTTTTAATATGCAAAATTATATTTTCTCTAACGATTAGGGAGGCTAGGGGAATTTCGTGTGAATTTAACCGCCAGATGATTGCTGCTCCAGTTTTATCGTTTAAATAATAGTTTGAAGACGATTTTGATACTTAAAGCACGGATAGCAACTCGTGCTTGTAAGGTGTAAGTTAACAAGCTAGTTGCTCTGACTTCATATTATACAGAATAAGCTTTACTTCTGGGCTAATAAGTTACTATCTAAAGCCAGGATGGTTAAACAGGATGGAGTTCTCTTTTAGAGCTAGTAGCACCCCCCTACCAGTTGCTTATGCACCAGTTTCGTGTGGCCGTTTAAACTAATATCTCTTGAAGTAAAAACTACCTACTTTAGAATCGCTGTGATTTGAATATTATTATACTTTCCGATGCACTTGTGGTTACAAATTATTATAACAAATAAATTATTTGCCGTGAAATATTTTTTATTTTATATCCACCCCGACTTAGCATGGGTGATTTCTGGATTTTGGCAACAAAATCAAGAAAGACCAAGTGAAGTAGATACAAAATAATAAAAATCTGCGGATGCTAAACCGCCTGCCAAGCGTGGTAGCTGTGGCAAAATGCCCTATGAGGTAATCCCAATCTATAGTAGAGACCTAGGTGCAGCAATGAACTTTTAGAATGTAATGGATGTATGGATGGAGTAGGAAAATAAATAAATTTTTGTTAGCAATAGAAAGTAGTTTAATAACGTAATATATATATATATATATATATATAT
Source organism: Parnassius smintheus behrii (assembly GCA_036936625.1). Lineage (NCBI taxonomy): Eukaryota > Metazoa > Arthropoda > Insecta > Lepidoptera > Papilionidae > Parnassius > Parnassius smintheus. The sequence continues at coordinate 25,288,689 of JAUPFT010000024.1, read as the reverse complement.
ATATATATATATATATATATATATATATATATATATATATATACTCTCATATCCAAATATAAATCTTAAAAAAACTCCAAAACAAAAAAAATGTAAAATGGCTGTAGTTAGGGATGACAAAACGTTTTGCTTCTGCTTCGGATTTTATCCAAGTTTCGGTTAAAATAATGATGGCAGCAAAGATGTTTTGACCTATAAAACATCTTTGTATGGCAGTATTTTTGAACATTTTTAGTATGCATTGTAACTCGTGAAACTTTCCTGGTGTGACAATGCTGCGTATGTTAGCATAGTATATTTTTAATGATTTCTTATATGAGACAATGTGTTCGTAGTCGTCAAGTAGTTGGTAAGTGTTTACTTTGTTATCTTCTCCTGTAATTTTACTACAATTTCCTAGTTTTCGTGTTTTATTATTTAACTCTTGAGTAAGCTCCTTTAAGTATAATTTTAGTTGCGGTGTTTGGTCTGAATATAATATTATGTTATCATCATTCAGCTTTGTCTTATTCTTCAATATGTATTTAACGATATCTTGGGATTCAAAGAAAATTTTGATTGAACGATGTTTACCAGATGTATACTTACAAAGTTGTACGATTTTTTCGGTAAAGGACAAGTTGCATCTATTTTTTTAATATACTTATTAATAACCTCACCTTTGTCAAACTCTATTGTATGTTCTTTATCGAATTTTTCATAATTAATGTGTTTACAATATTTTCTTTTATTCATTCAAGATCGTTTTAGTAAGATGATTGCGGAGACTAACTTTTTCTGTAGCACATTTACCAAAATATTTATATCGAATATTTACATAATATTTGATTATACTCTTAACTAATAACTCTCTATGTTCAGTGTCATGTTGTACATCAAGAGATAAAACATTTTCTTCCTGAAAATGTTCCATCAGAAATAAGTACACATATAAAAAATAATTTTCACTTTTAACATTTTTATGAAGGTGTAACTTTAAAAAATTTTCTGCTCTTTTTAAAATACTTTTAACGCCTTCGGAAGGAAAAACTAATCCGCCTCTGGTCTTGCAGAAAACAATTCCTTTCTTATTTACACAGCCTTGAATTAAATTTAGACACTGTTCACATTTTAGACGCCTATTTAATTTTCTAACAATAAACCCTCCAATATATTCTATTACATTTTCTGTATATTCGTTTAAATTTGTTAAAGATAAACATTCTAAATACTGATCATACAAATCACTCTCATTTTCGGGAATATTTACAAGTAAATTTCGGTCCGTGAGGCTGTTTATGTTATCAATCGGATCTATTTTACTGGAGCAAGTTAGTATGTTAATTTGGTTTAACGCAACACAATTTCCTACCCCATGCTCTCGAATTTCTGCTCTTATTAATAATCTTTTATATGCTGACCTAAATTGCAATGTGTTAGGATTGTTGTTAAAACCTCCTCGGCTTCTAATAGCGGAGAAAAATAGTTCCAAATGGTCTTGGCTGATCTTATATAATGGCAAGTATTGCAAAAACATTTTTTCATGTACTAATCTTTTATACAGATTTAGTGTGCTATGAATATTAATAATTAGCCCAATAAATCCAGTTCTACGTCGGGACATTACTAAAAGTTCTCCTGAAAAAAGATGCAGCCCATTGATATAATCTAAGGCACTCAAGAGGAATTCTGTTACTAGTCCTATATTTGACGAACAAATTGCCTTTTTCCAACCTGGAGGACGAATGGACCTACTGTTAAAAATATCAAATAAGTCGTTCATTATTCTAATAAAATTGGCTGTACCAGAGCTCCCTTGGAAATCTTTTAATTTCAAATTGAATTCACAAAAATTCAGGGCGTCTGCAACAGAAGTGCTTAATAATTGGGTGGCTAATTTAACTTTCATTTTTTGTTTAGAAAATTCTATGTGTCCTTTTCTTATTTTTGTTCCCAAATATAAATTTTCTTTTTCCTGCAAATTGTGAAGATTTTCTACATACCTAAAGTCTATGTTTCTTTTTTGAACATCTTTAAAGACCTTTAATTCCCCAAAGGAATTTCTAACTAATTTTATAGCATGGCAGGGATCCAGAAAGACATCTATTGTGGAATTGCTGTAATGAAACCATGTTACTTTTGGGTTTTTTGTTATTCCTTTGCATTCTAACGACTCTAGCATGCTAAAATTTGTAGCTAGCCCATCACAAATTAAAGATACAATAATGACCCCTGTTCCTTCTGTTAACTGGATACATGTTTCTATAAGTTTTGCTTTTTGATTACCATTTAAGCTTGATATTAGAAAATAGCCAACAGGAAGTTTCCAGGACTGGTTTATAGCTGTTAACATTAGAACTAAAGATTGTCCAGCTTCTTCTAAAGAGTCACTGTCCAAAAGAGTTCCTGTATCCACACGACCATAAAACTTCATTTTTGTAGTATCCCAAGTTAACGATTTTCTTATGCTCATTTCATCTATAGTTAGCGCACAAAGTATTGGTCCAGTAGTTGCAGATGCTTTGAGTTTTAAGGTTTTAAAAGCTTCTAAGGTAAAGCCGGGCTCTGCGTCAACATGTTGATACCACTTAGCTATTGTGCGACTGTGTGGCAAACAGGTATTGTAGGTCCGTCGTACAAAGTTGTATGCTTTAGGCGAAAGAAAATGTAATGTGAGAGCAAATTTTCTAATTTCTTGAGAGTACTGATTAGGTAATGGCAAACCTTTTAATTTCTTTATTTGTCTTGTTAAAAAGTCCTTCGGTCCTGCACAATCTTCTAATAAAATAGTATTTTCAGTATTTAATATATGTTTAGATTGAAGATCTTTCAAAATTTGAGAAAAATTGGCAATTTTCTTAGATTGTCTTCTACACTTTTCATTCAGCCTTTTAATTTTATTCTTCTGTTTCGTCACTTTTTCTTTTAATTTAGTAACTAAAGTTGTGCTAATCTGAAAATTATGAAAAAAGATAATTTAACTCAGTTTCATGTGGGTAAATTTGAACTGAATAACTTCAAAGCTTAAGACGAGAACATTTGCACACCGAATAGACTCGTGTTCGCGTCGAATAAAATGCCAAGCATGTCAGCTATACCAAATAATCCGGTTATTCCGTTTATGCACCCTAAGGTGGATAGTGGATACTCGGAAACGCTTGTTTATCTATTCACCCCATGACGGGGCTCAACAGGTTCAACAATGAATATACTCATAAACTTTTTATTAGTTAAAAATTTTAAAAACTTATATCCTGGATAAATTCGTCTCTTTTAATGTACATTTGCAATCGTTTTCAAAATTTTTTTTTCGTTTACTTTTGAAGATAGTAAGTGACATAAGCAATATTTTTTAAGAAAAGAAAAAATGGCACTTTTGAACCATTTTGGAATCTTGACTAAACAGGCCGTCTTTTAATTACTTGTCAAGGTTACTGTAGTACTACTTTCTTTAAAACGGTGTGTCAAAATTAGGAGACATAATTCTTTTACCTTAACTCAAACAAACTAATATTATTTTCACAAAACTAAAGACTTTTGTTGTTTGAATTGTGACTTTATAGTAGGAGGGCTAATAAGGATTACAATATTGTAAAAATCACTATTAAATTGCGAAACTTTCTGACCATAGTATCTAAAGATGTGATCTACAGGGATGATTTTTAACATTTTCAAAAATATGTCTATTATCACTACTATGAGACATGGATTTTTTCTTATTTGTAAACAGTTATGCGTTGGCCTATCGCCCAGTATCCGCTCTACATTGAGTTTCAGGACACCTATATATAAACAATCACTAACTCATATAAATATTAACACCTATATAAAAGGATAACTGAATCTTACTGGTAATCTGGAAGGTCCTGGTGTCAGATTGTGTTTGAAAGCAGAATCCACTTTCAGGGGTACTACTTGAGCCTAAAAGTAAGAAAGTTAAAAATAATTTGAATACACAACCATTTTAAATAAAAAGTATTTTAGACTGTAGCTTCTTAGAACAAAACTAATAAAAAAATCAATTTAATATATTAATTTGATACTCTAGAACACCGGCAACTAATAAATAAGTTGGATCACTGTAGAGTTCGTGGCCCGCTGCTGTGATAGGCTACCTCAAAAATAGGATATACATTAAAAATTGAAAATTCATTAAGTGAACCCTTATAAGTGACGGTAAGCACCGCTCAAGGATCAGTTTTGGGGCCCTTACACTTTTTAACTTATGTTAATAATTTGAATAACTGCCTTATTTACTCTGCAGTTGTAGTTTGCAGATGACACATGCCTTTTAGCAATGTATAGGATTTTGATTTTAATAATGTATAGGATCCACAAAAGCCTCTGAACTTCTGCAGTCTGATGTAGATTCTCTATTAAGATGGTGCCACTGTAGTACTAAATACCAAAAAAAAAACTGTTATCGCCATCCTGCCAAAAACATAGTTGCACAAAACCATAACTGCTTGCACGGCCTGACTACTACATGTGACTGCCCTCTCATAGAAACTGTGGACACCCAGACATATCTCGGTCTTGTTATAGATAACAAATTCAATTGTAACTATCATCTATACATATAATAAATTTGTATAAAAGTCGTGTCTGTAATTCTAATATTTTCTGGAAAAAACAATTCCCGGGGACTAAATAAAGGGCACTGAGGCCAAATTAGTGGTTTTTAGAAGTTTTGACTGTCTGTCTGTCTGTGTATTATCGTTTCACGCAAAAACTACTCGACAGATTTCCATGAAATTGTGTGTAGATAGTTAGGGACCCGGGGCAACTTATAGGCTACTTTTTATCCGATTACAGATCATCAAAAAAAGAGGGTTAAGTATTTTCCTTCCTCAAGATGTTAATTTCTATTTTATATTCTTGAGTTTGTTGTTGACTTGAGCACTATAATCCTGTCCTGCGCCGATGGCTAGTCTCCGTTGAGACTGGCCGCCGTGGCCGAAATTCGGTCTGGAGGACATTATTATTATTTATATTCTTGATTATTGATGTTTTTTTAAAATAAATAACATATTTATAAATAAAGCCTAAAATGAGTTTTAACCGTTGCGTTATAATTTTAACTACGGCGACAATCTAAATTTCACTTTATCAAAACAGTGCCATCTAACGTGAAATCCAAAAAGTAGTATTTTAGTATTTTACCTCCAGTTGCTAATGAATAAAATAAAATATATAACATACATTTATATGTTTAATAATTTAATTCATAATCATTTGAAAATTCGAACGTTCATGTTTCAGTTCTTTTCTTATTTCATTTTAGTAGGAATTAACAAAGTTTATAGTAACTAATTACTACTTAAATAGTAGATAATAGTGACATCTATCGAAATTTATAAAATGTGAGATGTTTCTAAGTTTAATTTCTAACCTATAAAAAAGTTTTGATTATCTATAAATAAACTGATAAAACTGTTTTTTGATTATATCATGATATAGCCTGACCAAATCAACGAATAGAGATCGTTTGGCGATATTAACAACTAAACACAACATTGCTATTTCTTCATATTGTTATATCGTAAAATAATTTCATTACACATCGCTAGCAGCGCTGATAGCGTATTTTTGACAGAAGCAGAATTTTTAATAGAATATAATTTATTCCTAATGTATGTATTATATTTATATAAATGTTGGCGGCTTTGTTCTGTGAGACGGCACCCCACTCGCACTTTAACTTATTGTCGCTGTACAGTTTTTGTTTTTATAGTTTTAATCTCATAATACCGTCACCTACCTACTGGTAAATAAACTAATAATAATTCTATTGAATACTTTTTTTCTTCCAGCATCAAAAATTGTCAGACTTAAAATATCTTAACCAGTGTCGGGATGATTTATCGTTATTGTCAAAATAACTAACAGAACTGTGTACAAAAAATTGTGATTATGACAGAATGTCTTTAGTTGAATATGTTGGGTGTCTATCAGCATAGCAATATTTCACCAACTTCTTTTTGTATCAAAACCGATGTAAGTAATTGAAAATTAAGTGGATTTTAAGATTTTCATATCTAAATGATGGAATAGTTTGATTGACTAATTACAATGTAGATGGGTCAACAATAGTGCAAAAGCTTATTTTCAGTGTTTATGAGTTTGCTTAAGCAAATACGAGAGCTGTGTAGCCCGCCGTAAGATTTCAAAGCACAGGAACAAAAGAGTTCGATTCCCGCGAGGCCCAATGAAACTACTTGTTACGGACGGCGAGTGGAGCCGCCGCCCCGTCGCCCCTTCGTACCTCGTTGCGCCCCGCGCGAGTTTTGAGCCTTGGCGAGTGGGTTGGCATCCGCAGCTTTTTATTACCCTGCACTGTTATCAGGAAGATGCTGCCATCCATCTCCTGTTTCAGTTTCCCTTCTGTCGCCTCTTACGACACCCACGAGACGAAATGAGGTATTGGTTTCCATTTCGCCGCCTCTACATTGCTAATACTTATATTTCTACTCCCGTTCATGAATATAGTCCCTGTCACACGTTCATCGTGAATAGAACTAGATTTATGAAATTTTAACTTTAATTGAAGTAGTTTTAAAGATATTTCTAAATTGAAGCCAACGCGAGCGAAGCCGCGGGTAAAAAGTAGTTTAGAATATGTTTGTAATATGCTAAGGCAATTTGTAGCTAATATTACAATTCTTAAGAACTGCATACCCTACAAAGTTAAGTTAATGCTATATAACTCATTAGCTGAATCTTTTATACAATACTCAAGTAAAAAGTTATTAGACAGGCACCTACTTAATTGCTTTGTTTGTAAACACATAGATAAGTATCATAGACTTATACTATTAAGTATTACGTAAGTACCAAATTTTTTTACCTGATTACTACCCTGCTCTTGAGAATTAACACTCTTTAGAATATTTCCTTTATTTGATAACTGGGCCTGAAAAATAATAAATTTAATATATGCTCATATTTTATTACTTTATAAATCATAGTTCTTAGTATGTTCTTGTAGTTCTCATATATTGTTTGACTTACAGCTTTGTATTGAAAATAATCAGATTTACTCGAATCCATATTGTTATTTTTAATTATGAATGAATGAATTTATTTTCTCTTCACAATAGGTAAACTTAATGCTAAGTATTACAAATTTGCCAGACTGGTACCTAACTTGTGAGAAACTGGTGCCTGATGTAGATATAAAAACCTGTATTACAGGTTTATCTTATTTAAAAAATTTTAATTATCTTAAAACATAATCATCATACTTGATGCATATTTTACACTGAACACTTAAGCAGTCGCTAATGGGTCTAATGGACCCAGTACTTAATATTTTGCTTAATAACTATTCAAAATCGACGTTTATCAATGTTTCAGCTCTGAGTACCTTTCAACAATAGTGTAGCATGGCAAATAACGACATTGGTAGTCAGTTAGTTTAAAAAGTGTCACTAGAATGTTGGAAAGTGTGATTTTCGTTCAAAGAAGATATTGTATTTTTGAATTTTATATTAAATATTTCTATGAAGATTGATCCCTCTTTATTTCTTGTAAGTAAATACATTATTGTGTAAGAAAATATATTAGATTTTGTTGGAAATAAGTAATTTGTTTGAAATTATAACGATTAGCCTTTAACATGTCACAAAACTCTAGAGAAATTTAGTATATTTTTGAAACAACTTTTGTTTAAGTAAAAACAATAAATATTAGTATTTGTTTCAATTATAGTTTTCTTTACACATATCATATCCTTATTAGAAAGTAACTATTTACGTTTATAAAGCAGTTTTGGAATAAACTTATATTATACTGGGTCCGGTGGACCTAGTAGCGAGTACTTGTGCTACAAATTAGGACATGACTCCCTAAGTGAATTTTCATGCACTGGGCCTATGCCTTATTTTGTTAAGAGTAATTGCAAGTTAACAATCTTAATTTCCAAATTTCGCAAAAAGTTTAAATGAATTCCACAAATACAATGTTTTAATCATAAATGTTTATAAAAATATTTTTTAATATGTAACAGTTTCCCTGTCTACAAAACACACAATAGTTAAACAATTGAAATGTTCATATATGATTCATAGGGCAGGGAAAGAGATGATAAAAAATATATGTAGTTTTTTTTATAAATATAAAGTAAATATCTATATTTTGGAAACTAACTAATATTATTTATGTCAAAATATGCATAATCAGTAATGTTAAGCATCAGTAATCACTTCTTCTAAAAGAACTACTAATCATATTTGCATAACAAACATTGCTTGTTGTACAAGTGTAACAAAACTAGAAACTTACAGCCGGAAAAATTGTTGGCACTGCATCATCACAAAGCCTAACTACATCAAGAGTTTTATTAATAGATTCCTTTGCAAAATGCAGGGAACATATGAAGTTTTGTTTATCTGTTGGGTTGATATTTTCTACACCAATAGAGTCAAGCCATATTTGTCTTTTCTTTTTGTTCTTTGGCAACCTAGAAATGATAGAACAGAAAATAATGATTTAGATCTATGAAGCTGCAAATAATATTACAAATTAAACAACACCATGGTTGTTATAAAAGGTGACTTAAGGTAAATTATAAATATGTATATGCTAAACATTTATGTATATTGCATTATTAGAAGGCACTGATGGGCTAATATATACAATATATAAGTAAACAATATATAATAAAGTCAAGTAATAATGTCCATAGTCTGAGGTATTTGCATGTTTGCCTACAGAGAGAGATTACTTACAGGCGCTAGATTGTACTTTATGTAATCTTTGTTGCTTTGCTTCACTTTTATTATGTAGGTACCGTAGGTCCTACCATGAATGTAACTCCGTTTCCGTATAATTTAGTTAATCATTTATGCTCACTGCTCAGACCCATGACACCGAAATAATGCAATGCATAACGCAAAACTTTTGCACATATTACGACAGAATAAATCAAGAAAACCTTAATAAAGTATGTCCTTGAAAGAATGTATTGTTAGCAATGTAACATCACTATTTACGAACAACAAAATTTTATAGATACGCAAAGAATGATAAGAAGTAATTAAATAATATGAATTAAAGGTTTAGGGTAAATAATTACATCCATCTACTTACTGTCGCAAAAGATATAAACGTTTTTACATTATATTTACACCAAAAACTAAATCACTCACCTATGAAATGATAGTTCGTGTGATTTTTGACTATATTTTGAGGTACAGCCTCTTACGCAACACTTAGTCATCTTCGTTCTTTATAATGAATTGGAAAATTCACTATAAACTGTTTAAAAATTCGCAAAATTTTCAAATTAAGAAATATCAAACGACTTTTTTAGCAGCAAATCTGAGACAAAATGGCGGAATCGGCCGCAAGGCGGGGTTAAATGACGTCATCTTAAAAATGTTTACCAGAATGCGAAACAATTTCTATTATCTGTTTCATTTATGAATGACACTTAGACTTACACTTCGCTGAGTGAAAAAGAGATAGGCAGCATATTGACAGTTCAGTGTCGAATATAACCATATTTGTATAATCAATAAAACATATAGACGCTCTGGGCAGCTCCTCTATTTTCTATGCTCAAAGATCGTAAGCGGTAAGCGCTGTCAAATCGTAAGTAGCTATTTTCCTCCAGGACACGATGTTAGTTTTAACCGGGGAATCTAACCTAATTTAAATATATGTTTGTAAAGTATTCATATTAAAAACTTACCAATCATGAATTTTTAATAGCATGCATATGTTTATTCATGTCATTATATTACTTAAAACTAATATTGCACAAAACAACATATAAACTCTACTTTATAACAAACAAATTAAGTAAGCAAAATGGCGGATTGTCAGCGCTACTGAAGTAGCAATCGTGTCCTGGCCGAAAACTATTTTAGCGCTTATAAGCGCTTGCTAGCGCTTTTTTCTGCCAAATGCACCCAATAAATGGCGGAATCGGCCGCAAGGCGGGGTTAAATGACGTCATCTTAAAAATGTTTACCAGAATGCGAAACAATTTCTATTATCTGTTTCATTTATGAATGACACTTAGACTTACACTTCGCTGAGTGAAAAAGAGATAGGCAGCATATTGACAGTTCAGTGTCGAATATAACCATATTTGTATAATCAATAAAACATATAGACGCTCTGGGCAGCTCCTCTATTTTCTATGCTCAAAGATCGTAAGCGGTAAGCGCTGTCAAATCGTAAGTAGCTATTTTCCTCCAGGACACGATGTTAGTTTTAACCGGGGACTCTAACCTAATTTAAATATATGTTTGTAAAGTATTCATATTAAAAACTTACCAATCATGAATTTTTAATAGCATGCATATGTTTATTCATGTCATTATATTACTTAAAACTAATATTGCACAAAACAACTTATAAACTCTACTTTATAACAAACAAATTAAGTAAGCAAAATGGCGGATTGTCAGCGCTACTGAAGTAGCAATCGTGTCCTGGCCGAAAACTATTTTAGCGCTTATAAGCGCTTGCTAGCGCTTTTTTCTGCCAAACGCACCCAATAAATGGCGGAATCGGCCGCAAGGCGGGGTTAAATGACGTCATCTTAAAAATGTTTACCAGAATGCGAAACAATTTCTATTATCTGTTTCATTTATGAATGACACTTAGACTTACACTTCGCTGAGTGAAAAAGAGATAGGCAGCATATTGACAGTTCAGTGTCGAATATAACCATATTTGTATAATCAATAAAACATATAGACGCTCTGGGCAGCTCCTCTATTTTCTATGCTCAAAGATCGTAAGCGGTAAGCGCTGTCAAATCGTAAGTAGCTATTTTCCTCCAGGACACGATGTTAGTTTTAACCGGGGAATCTAACCTAATTTAAATATATGTTTGTAAAGTATTCATATTAAAAACTTACCAATCATGAATTTTTAATAGCATGCATATGTTTATTCATGTCATTATATTACTTAAAACTAATATTGCACAAAACAACTTATAAACTCTACTTTATAACAAACAAATTAAGTAAGCAAAATGGCGGATTGTCAGCGCTACTGAAGTAGCAATCGTGTCCTGGCCGAAAACTATTTTAGCGCTTATAAGCGCTTGCTAGCGCTTTTTTCTGCCAAACGCACCCATTATGTACTACGTACTAATGGTGGTTAATATAACGCATAGCGCCATATTATAGCGCGCTATCTCTTTATAACACATAACGCGTGTTATGGAAGTAGTCGCCATGGCGCTATTGCGCTATGGCGTTTTGGCACTGTCAATTATTATTAACTAGCGGCAATTAGTTCTAGCAGCAGCGCTGTTGGGAGAGGACGTGTGACGCAAATTTGTTCTTGTAGCGCTGTTCATCGCGCGCGAACTAATTTAATGTTAGACGTTGTTTAGTTAGTGTATACTGTATATTTATAAATGATCAAAGGACATCACAACTGTGTCCTTTGATCATTTATAAAGAAGCCTAACAAATGTTTTTAAATGTAAATAAAATATAGATACAAAAGTGTATATTATAATAGTGTATGTAAATAATTAATTGTTATAAATACAATAAATAAACTTTTAAATACACCTTAATTTGATTTATAATTTATATTAAGATTAAAATAACGTTTACATCAATTATAATAAAAAATAATTAACTTTATTTCGATTCTCAAATAATATTAATTCTATTTTAAATAGTACATAACTTAAAAATATTTTTAGGATTATAGAAAGTAGTAAGCCTGAAGAGTATGAAAATTTTTACGCTTTATTTTATTTTAGTCTAAATGCTACTTAATAATACTACTAATGCGACTTATTACGAAATAATGTTCTTATATAGCACGCGATATATGCAATAAACGACATGTAATGTAACGTGCTAAGAGATATAACGTGCTGTAAAACTTAACGCGCTTACCGGCCTCCTACACGTTTTCTTATAAATGGCGCGCTATAACATAGCGTATTTAATAGCGCGCTAGAAATTTATATTTATAGTCTGTAGCGTGCTATCGATTTATAGTCGTTTTTAACAACTTTACTAGGTACTAGAGGCGACACTGCATTCAGCTACTATGTTCCATTCAACTGCGGTGCATACACCGCACTTTAATCAGTCACTCGCTAGGTGCTTGTAGAGTTGACACGCGTTGTTTTGATTTAAAAAAATGTCGTGATAAAATATGCCGCCGCGCGTACTTAGATATTGCACAAATAATTCAAGAAATGTCAGTAAAAACCAAGTAATTAGTTTTCATTGGTTAATAAGATACTTAATCAATAAAAAAAGTATTATAAATTAGTAATAAAACAAATTATTCCTAAGACGCCATCTTGTGTCACGTAATATAGATTATCAAATTAATTTGTTCAGGTGCGACATTTCTGTGTGTACTTAAATATAGGACGAATGTATTAATATACACATTTTTTTGTAGTAAATATGAGTTATTATAATTAGGCCAAATTTTTTAATATTTAAATCTGCTAATTTTTAAGTGGAATTAAATTTAAAGTGGAATAAATTCGTCAATTTTTAACTCTCGCGTGCCCAATATTTATGAACGACTCTTATTCTAATTTAAAGAAATATATTTATAATTTAAATGTTATATTAACAAGTTTTGTTAAACATACATTTAGTATGTTTTTTTTTATATTTGAGATAGATACCTTTTAAAATATTGAGATAAAAATATAATTAAAATGTAATTGTGATATAATATTATGTAATATTATATTAAATAAGCAAATACAAAATAAATGACAAATTTAAAAAAATGTTTTTGATATAATTTACCTATTTAACAGTACAATATTTTATTACCTACTGATAATTCTACCTATGTTTATTCTATGATAAGAAAACAAACCGCGCGAACACAGAGTACCGCACATTTTTTGTTTGAAATAGCTGTTCTAGTACGTAAGTACATATTACTTCAATGATTACAAATAATACTTATTGAAAACCACTTTTTTTAATTTACCACTGGTATGGAAAAACCGCTGTCTTGGGGAGAACCAGCAAGAAACTCAGGGAAATTTTTTTTTAAATAATACCTTACAATCATGTGTGTTACAATTAATAACACATAACAAATTAGAAATAGCTTGGTAGCGATCACCTTACCCAGGGGTATTATCATCCATAAGTTCCTTATAATATATATACAAACTTAGTTTAATAAAGTTTTTGAACTTTGATGATTGATTGAGATGGACAGACAGGAGCAGTGTCAAGACTTTGTTTTAATATGTTTTGGTTGATTACTAAGTATCTCTAAACATCTCATATATCATAATAAAATAACTGGGTAAAAACATGCTTATCTACGTAGTAGTGCTTGTGTTAGGATCAACGGGGTCTACTCGGACTGGTTTGACATCCATAAAGGTGTCAGACAGGGCTGTGTGGCTTCCCCGTGGTTGTTCAACCTATTTATGGACAGTTGTTTGCAAAATTTGAAAGTTGAAGAATGCGGATTAAGAATGGGTGAGTTAACCGTCAAATGCCTTTTGTACGCCGATGATCAAGTTATCCTTGCGTCGTTGCAAATGATGGTCACATTAATGAACAGATCATTAAAAGAAAGGGGTATGAAAGTGAACGCAAGTAAGACGAAGGTTATGGTTTTTGAAAGAGAAGAAAGTAAAACGATTTGTGGAATAAGAATAGAAGGGGAGTTGATCGAGCAAGTAGACGAGTTTGTATATTTGGGCTGCGTATTTAGCAGGGATGGGAGATATGATAAGGATATAGAACGACGAGTAAATGCGGGAAATAGAGTAAATGGAGCCCTACACTCTATTGTGAAGAGTCAAAATGTGTCGAAAAAGGCACGTATGGCAATTCACAATGCTGTGTTGGTCCCTACTTTAACGTATGGTAGTGAAAGTTGGGTGTGGCAGAAGAAGCGCACGAGAGTAGAATGAACGCAGTAGAAATGCGGTCGTTAAGGAGTATGTTAGGGCTGAATCTGAATGACAGGGTAAGAAATTGTGTAATAAGAGAAGAGTGTGGTTTGCAAGATGATGTTGTGACCATGATTAAGAAAGGAATGCTTCGGTGGTTTGGTCATGTGGTAAGAATGGATGAGGAAAGACTAACAAAGAAAATTTATGTTGCAGCAGTGAATGGCAGAGTCGGAAAGGGACGTCCTAGGCGAAAATTTATCGACCAAATTGGCGATTTATTAAAAACGGGCCAAATTAGGAGCACCCTTAACCGACGAGCATGTATGCGTAGGTGTATGGATGTGAAGGAGGCGAGAGAGGTGTGTCAGGATCGTGCCAAATGGAAGTCTGTAGTCTCTGCCTACCCCTCTGGGTGACAGGCGTGAGTGTTTATGTTTTTATCTACGTAATCTTCTCAGAAATGAGAGGAGGCATGTGCCCAGCTGTGGGACGTATACAGGCTGTAACTTCAAAGAATATTTGAACATGTTGTGATTATAATAATATATTCTTTTATTATAGAACCAATTACGAGTAAAACACATTTCTAATTTATTTATTTTTTATTCCATTATTTCATATTGCCGGTTTTAAATTATATAAATATTAAATTTTACAATAGTGTGTCGGCTTTTCTATAGGATTATGGAGTTGTGTAAATAAGACCCGTCACCTGCGCGGCTAGATGCAGTGTCTGCTGGTATTACTGAGATCCTAGGCTTGAATCCATCTTCATCAGCCTCGTACTCTACCACCTGTAAAGAACAGAATACATGCCATGAAAATGTGTTAATTTTACCACGTTTTCATCATGTCACTTTCTAGTTTTTCTGCCGTTCCGGGTGGAATCTTGCAATTCAAATTTCGAACACTTCCCGATGGGCTATATAGGGACTTGAAATTTTGATCATAGCTCAGAATCAGAAATTGTAGGAGAAAAACGGGGTATATTAATTTCTTAGGACAAAATTTAAAAAAACTTGTTTGTACACTTTCGTTTGTTGAAAAATTATACCAACTAGCTACTGCAGTTCAAGGATAAAAAGTAAGAGATCAAAAACAGAAACAGAAACTTTTTTTATTCAATATAGATTATAAATAATACTTATTTAAAGTCACTTTTTTTAATTTACCACTGTTTCGGAAAAAAACCCTATCCTGGGAAGAACCAGCAAGAAACCCAGCGGGATTTTTTTAAATAACAGCTTACAATCGTGTATGCTACAATTAACACACAATAAATTAGAATCGGCTTGGTAGCCATCACCCTACCCAGGGGTTATTATCATCCACATCTGAATATTATACACAAGAGATGTAGAGAAATGTAGAAGAAACCCAGTATAATAACGGGCCATGAGGTATTTCATCTTAGTCCTCGTTGAGGCCAATTCTTTATTTATGTTGGTTGCAGGTGAACAACCGATTGCTGCAACGTTCGATCAGGTGGACTGTAAGTTTGTTTATCAATTCAATTTTTTATAGAAGAATGGTGACAAACGAGCACACGTTCCACCTGATGGCAAGTGGGTGCTGTAGCCCATAGACATATACATCTGTATCCGATGATGAATCATAATGCAGATGCATGGTCACTCCTAAGGACTAAGATGGAATGTCTTGTTCCCAGTAAAGAAAGAATTAACATTCACAACTTCTTATAATGCTGACTGTCTTACTATAAATTTAAAGTTACAGCCTACATACGTCCTACGTAGTGGGACGTATATACGCTGTTAGAGAAATGAGAGAACTCTACACGTCTTCGAAATATTTTTTTTGTTTCTCAGACATGCAGGTTTCCTCACAATGTTTTCCTTCACCGTGGAGCACGTGGTAAATCAACGCTTAAAATTGCTCGCGTACTGTGAAAACTTAAATATTGTATTTCGGTGTGTCTTACTACACTAAAATACAATAGTATATAATAGTATATAATAATAATAGTAATAATAGTATAGAAATAGATAGGTGGAATTTACTCGGGTTCCAAAGCAGTAGAGCTGATGAAGATGATTTCAACGTACCTGTTTGGTTCCATCAGGAAGTACGACAAAGTACGTCCCATCTGCTTTATCGTCCTGCCGGTTTTCCGCGTGGCCAAAGTCACTTCCGTTCTCGTAGTCGCTCACTTTGTAGGAGAACTCGTAGTTCGCTAGTTCTTGTGTATTTTAATTAGTAAGTTTGGGTAATAGAACGTGTAGTAGCGTGTAAGAATATCCAGTACCCCATATCGTCCCGTGGGTGTCGCAAGAGGTGAGACAGAGAAATACAAAGGCAACAGCGTCCTCCTAATAACGACTAGAAAATAAAATAAACTGCGGTTACCAACCTGCCCACCAAGCGTGGCAACTGTGGCAATGAATAATTAATGGAATCGATACATTAGTAGTATTTATCAATTCCCTTAAGTGGCGTGTTTGTGCAAAATGCAGCGCTAGTCGTTATTTGTGACGTTTTTAGGAGCTATCTACTTCTTATTAAAATGATAAAAAAACCTATTACTTTTCTACACAATCTTGATTCCATAATAGCCAATTCCAGTTTTTTTAAATGAGTAAACACTTGAATCTTCCTACAACTAAACCACAGAAATACGAATTAATTAATAATAACAAAAAAATTATTATATAAAAATTATTGATGACATACATCTCCTCATAAAGTAAACATCATTACACGTCTCATAAGCGAAGCGGTGAGGTTGTGCTCTACTCTCACCTAATGGTGGTAAGTAAAGTCGCTTAATACGTAAGTAACATCATGTATTTTATTACTGCATAAAATATCAGAAATCTAAACAAGGTTATAGATATTTATAATAATGACAATGTACATTTTAGGCACACAAATAACAAGGTATAACAATAATTATTATTACTCACAATTTATCTTCCGTGTACGTATTCTCTACTCAACAGTTTTAGTAAGACTGCCGCTCGTAGCTGCCGCTTATCGCTGCCGCTCAAACCGACGACATCTGTCTTTTATAGGCTTGTAATTTAACAGTGCTAAACTACAGATGGCGTTGCTTGTGTGGTTTCCGTTACAAGTTTTTATAAAATTGGATATTAAGCCGTAAGTTTTTACATTATAAAACATTATTTATATTTCTTATAATTATCTTAAACAGTTTTACATTCGAGTTATAAATATAAGCAAAAATAAATAACTAGACATAATCTAATACATTAATGTACCCGCAGACTTTATAGGATGAAAATAATTAATTACCCACCATGTTACTTACAACAACATAAATTATTAAAATACGCTAACAATGGAAATCCAGTAATTTACTGAGCTAAAAATGTCTTCATTTTTTAACTACCGCACTTTAAGAATAATAAAAATACACATATATCGAGAAAAATCACTCGTTTTCCTGTTTCTATTATTTTTAAAAGTAATTTTTTGTATTCAGTGTAAAAACAAACTGATTGAAAAAAAATATCTAGGGTGCCTGGAAGTCTGTATTAATCGTAGTCGTTAGAATTAATGTATCAAAATAATTCTTTTTTTGTTAGTATCACTGAGTAATTTGTTCTCGTTTAATTGTAATTAATGAAAATGTAAAAAACAACTGGTACTTTTCTACAAAAAAATATTCTCATGGATCTCTTCGTTCGTCTCAAATATAGAAAAAGAGATATTTTTCTTTTATATAATCAAATGAGATTATAAGGCGTGCACTTTTGGATTTTCCAAATTTTTTTATTTTACGATTGCCACTAATGGATAGGCAATTTATTAATGAACATTGTGATCTGTTTAATTGTTTCAAAAGATAAATATTTGATTTTATAAAGAAAATATTTTAAAATTTGGGCGAATTTCTTACGCGTATATTATTGTAGAGAGAGCGCGTGGAATGTATAGAACCGAATGCTGCAGGTCGTTCACTAGGAGTAGCGCCTTAATTGGCCTCCTCTTTAGATTTTCTTGTTGGCTTTTGCTATAGTTGGCAAATCTAAAAAAAATATAAGTATGTAAGGCGAGATGGCGAAAGTACAATGCTGCTGCCTATATCCAGATTCAGTTTCCCTCTATCCTCACTTACGACACCTACGACAGGGGTCGGCAACCTTTTGAGTCGGAAGAGTCAAAATTACAATTTAAAAAATTTCAAAGTATTTAAAGAGGCACAAATTTTTTTCTTGCCAAGCGTAATAGTACTTGCATAAATAAATATTTTTGAAAAAAAGAAATATATACATTCAAGAACTTCCGAGCTTTCAACGGACTTACGACAGTGACGACGCGTGTTACCGGGGAGGGGTGCGGCGAAAAGCGAGTACAAGTGGCTGAGAGATAGAAATGGTGCCTAATACCTACTCGTTAATCGATTCAGAACGATTTTAAATATTTTATTTTATAAAGTAAGGAACGTAAGGACCTAAAGAACCGCAGCTTCACATCCAAAGAGCCGCACGTGGCTCTCGAGCCGCAGGTTGCCGACCCCTGATCTAGTGTAATATATCAATGGAACGAAAGCTCTACCGCATCAAAGGCTGCGTTTCGCAAATACATTGCACTGAATATTCGACTCTATATCATTATAATAAGAACGGGTAGAGTCAGAGGAGGTGCAAACACACGTGTGTCAAAATTCGTCCAATTGTTGATAAAAACCTTCATAGCATGCGTGTGACGACACCGAAGATCAAACGTGGATCATTACCAGTAACGTTCATGACTGAATTATATCAACTGATCAAGATTTATGGTTTTAGAATGTCCCATTGAAGTCTTTATTCATAAATTAAATGAAGGTTTTAGTCAGTCTAGATGTTTGGAAAAAATATATACTAATTTACTAATCAGTCTCAAAACTCAAAATTATGGTATCTTTATTATATCTGATGGTAAAGAAGCTACTGCAAGCCCATGAACAACTATTACTAATTGATTGTGAAAAATAATTCGTATCTTTACACAAATATTTGCAAAATCCGTAGTTGTTAAGAGCTGAGGCAGCAATTAGAAATTTAATATAAATCAATATGTATCAATATATAACATCCTTTGGACAGAATTTTGGTCACGATGCCCAGTTTCATTTCAACAGAGTCTAGCCATCTGCACAGGACAGGGTTATAGTACTCAAGTGTGTGCGCAAGCACACGTGCACTCACTGTTTTCTAACTCACATGCCAATCCGACACGACCTGACAATGAGAGAGATCAGGCACAATTTCGTTGACAGGAAAACTCTAACTAAAACTCGACGTGAGATAGTTCAGATTAAAATGCTTAACTTTATATTATTTTATTTTTAATGAGTTTGTAAGTAAAACTTATTGGCCATCACTCAACCAATACCAGTTTTGCCTTTTAAAAGGCCTTTCTAAGTTCGTAACACATTTGTCTAAGAAATTGCATAACCAATATATAAAAGTATATTGAAATCATAAAATAAAGTTTCGTTCGTTAGTTACTACACATCTCTATAAAAAAGTCTTAACAGAATAAATTTTGATAAAAGGGGCAGAGATAAACTGATAAAAATAATAAACTTAAAAATTGAGTGGGTTTTAAGATCAGAAACCAATAAGTTCTTATGTAATGCACGTCTTATTCAATGTGATTTTATAGTATATAAAATGAACACATTTATTGAAGCACTGATTTTATTTATAGTTGCCGCAAAAAAGTTGATTCGAAGATCTCATTAGATATAAATGTGTGAATAAACGATAACGATGTTACAATAACACATTCTGGTTTCGGAGTCGACGTTATTGGTCATCGGGAAATTCAATTACGAGGGTGGATTGAAAAGTACTCGGCCTAACCAAGAAAATAAACCCATACTAAATCAGTTATATTTTTATTTTTCTACATAATCACCATCAAGTTCAATACACTTTTGCCACCTCCCCTTCCAAGCATTTAGACCGTTGAAAATAAATGATTCTTCCTTAGAGTCAAAATATGCGTCTACAGCTGCTTTGACCTCGTCGTTTGTCGAAAATCTTTGACCTCCCAAGTGCTTTTTTAGGTTAGGGAACAGAAAGAAGTCTGATGGTGCCAGATCAGGTGAATACGGCGGATGCGGTAACAGTTCAAAGCCACAGTTGTGAATTTCAGCCATTGACTGTACTGACGTGTGAACACGGGCGTTATCTTGATGAAACAGGACTTTTCTTCTGAGCATTCCTCTACGTTTTTCTTTTATTTCCTCTCGTAAACGACGTAGTAAGGTGCAGTAGTAATCAGAGTTTATAGTCTGACCCCTTTCAAGATAATCAATCATAATCACACCTTTCGAGTCCCAGAATACTGAAGCCATCACCTTATTTGCCGACAAAATCGACTTAGCCTTTTTAGGGGGTGGTGAACCAGGTCTTCTCCACTGTTTTGATTGTGTTTTGTTTCCGGTGTACAGTAATGAACCCATGTTTCGTGCATAGTAACAAAACGATTCAAAAATCATCTGCATCGGCTTCAAATAACTCCAAACAGTCGCGTGAAATAGTCAATCGCGTCCTTTTTTGTTCAACTGAAAGCAGTCGCGGAACCCACCTCGCAGACACCTTGTGGAAACCGAACTCGTTGACAATGATGTTTTGAGTTCGTTCATAAGAGATGCCTATAATCTCGGCTATCTCTCTAATTTTTAATCTGCGGTCTCCCATTATTAAATCAAGTACTTTTTTAATATTTTCGTCAGTAGTTGACATCGAAGGCCTTCCAGAGCGGGGTTCATCTTTCACACTCTCTCTACCACGCTTAAATTCTGCTATCCATTTTTTGACGGATGAATATGACAGAGCACAATCGCCTAATGTACTGACCATGTCGTCATGGATGGCTTTTGATGATAGCCCCTTCTTATGGAGGTACTTAATGACGACACGCTGCTCGATTTGCTCCATTCGCGGAAATTATGTCCGATTACTTTGTTAATAAATTTATAAAATCACAACTAATTATCGCACACGTTTCGAACTTCACACAATGAACTAGTCTGAACTGAACTAAATAATGTGGGTAGATTTGATTTTTAGAATTGAATGGATCTGTGTTAGGCCGAGTACTTTTCAATCCACCTAGGTATTTAATATTGGAAACGCTAACATAAGGAAGGCTGTAAAGAGACACTACCATTGGTCTCCCAGCAATGTTTACTTAAAACGTCTGACACCCTGGGGAGATTTGTTCCGAAAATATAACTGGGAACAGGTATCGCGAGTTTTGACTGTCAAATCAACTAGATTAAAGACAATAACAAAGAAACCTGTAATAGTGTTGTCTCACGACTTCGATAACGTTTTAAATAAGACGATTAAGGTAAACACAGGGATAAGTCAAACAGTGGAAAATACGATTTCGACAAGTTGGACCAAGGGCAAAGAGACGACGGTTTCTCAGGAAATTGAATATGATATGAACGTGATGTTTGCGAAGATGATGGGCACGACTGATTTCTCATATACAACTAGTTGGGGCGAAAGGGAAGAGCGAGCTGAAACTATTGCGATTGGAACCACAAGTGGTGTTGAAACGGAACTGCAGCCTGGGCAGGCGGCGACCGCGGTACTGTCAGCAAATAAGGGTGCTTTAGAGGTGGAAGTCGTGTACTAGGCAAAATTAAGTGGCAACGTAGCTGTGAACTTTAAAATTCCTTATAAGGGTCACCATTTCTGGGGTCTATCGATAGATAGTGTGATGAAGAATGGTGGATTAGAAAATGAAGTGATTATAAAAGAAACTATCAAGTTAGGTTTCTACACGGATGCATCTTCAAAGGTATATTATGATAAAATATCTTGATTGCCATTGTAACAGCAATGACTACGGTGTTTGGAAATCGTAGTTATGGTTCCAACATTTGAAGGACTTTTTAATATTATTATTATTATAATATATATAATAATAATAATATAATATCCCACAATTATCACACACAACGCCATCTAGTCCCAAGCTAAGCAGAGCTTGTGTTATGGGTACTAGACAACTGATAAACATACTTATATATTTCTAAATACATAAATATTATAGATAAATTACACCCAGACACAGAACAAATGATCGTGCTCATCACACAAACATTTGTCCTGGGTGGGAATCGAACCCACGACCTCCGGCATAGCAGTCAGGGTCACTAACCACTAGACCAACAGGCCAGTCAATTATCTCCGTCAAAGAATATATACACTACGCGAAAAGAAACGACACTTAAGCATGTGTGCACGTAAAATCGCTTGCGGCTATGTGTGTGCGGGGGCCTTGAGAGGCGCGCGGGGCGTGGAACGGGCAGTCGCCGACTGCCCTGGCCGAGGGCTAGTAGTAATACCGATATTTGTCAGTATTAGTTAATATGAATATATTCGTCAAGTGATATAATATTTCAATTACTATATGAATATTACTGATATCTTAATGTACATATTACTATTCTATTCATGTAGGTATTAAGTTTATATTACCAAGTAACGTTATTAGTTTTTATAGCCGTGTATGCTAGGTTTATATGCTTTGATAAATATTAATGTTATTATTTAATAAATGATATTATAGTATATGTAAAAGTATTACTGAAAGTGATTTTAATTAATGAGAAATAAAATAAATTCCACTGCACAAAACAAGGGCCCTTGTTTTGTTAGTTTCATTTTTAATAATGTTTTATGATACCTAAACATACGTGAACTTATTTTAATGAAAGTCGATATGATCTTAACAAGAATTATGGGGAAATACCATGACAATAAAACTAACATATCGCCAATAATTTTATTATATTACATTAACTGAAATATACACTATTAAAATACCACTAGAGAGTCAAGAAATTTTAGATATCTATAAAGAGTTTTTGTATTTGTTCATTGTTGTATTTATGGATTATTTCATTAGAAATAGAAATTACTTATCTCATCAGCACATAGGGAACAATTTGTTGGCCGCCATGTCCCAGGAAACCTGCATAACTTTGGAAAAATATACATGCTACGAATTTTTGCAATTGTTAGAAATAATAATGAAAATTAAAAAATTAATCGAAAAATTCAAAAATTTATAAGAGTAGATTATTTTTAAAGGATAGTAGGTAATACTGATTATTGCGTACTGAAATACTAAGTGTTGGTTAATTATTTAAGATTACCATGAACTGTCGTGCATATTTGGTCATGTCGAAAGTTTTAATATTCCTCATTTAATAAAAGTTAATTTAAAATTGAACGTATCTTTCACTACCCAAATACATAAGTTTACATAATATATAACACATACCTACTATGTATCTTCTTTGGTACAAGTCAATAATATTCCATTTCGGTTTGATATCAACCCTAGCGTTACACGCTTCGACTCAAGGTCACCGACGCTTAAGCTCTCACGTACAGGGAGTGTCACCGCTGTGTCTCCGTTAAAAAGACGTTCTGAGGTCCATAGAGTTCACTTCTACTATTTCAAAAAATATCTCTCTGTGAGTGTCTGTGCTTGTTTGCGCATAACCGTTGCGCATAAAAGTTAGTGAATTCACTAATTAAAGAAGTAAGTAAATAAAAAAGTTTTTTTTTAATTAGAAATAGAACATTCATGGGAAGTTGATGGTGTAGCCTGACCGAATCGAACCGACGCCCATATTTATTCAAGATGTTAACGGTTCAAACGAACGAATCATTCGTGATTGACACATGTCTATTTTTGTTTGGAGAATGGGCCCAGCACAAATTTTAAGGATTTTTAATGAAATGCATGTTGATTTGGTCCTTATAATCTACAGATTACAATAGTGCTATTAGTTTTACTGCATCTAAACGGAGTCCTGAGAAATTAACAATTAAATTATGAATCTAACAACATCCTAAAACAAACTGAAAGCGATTTTCTATTAGTTTTCGCCGTTATTATAAGTTAGAATAGAACACTGTTGAATAATTATACTACATATAAAAGTAAGTTGTAGGTATATTCAGCATTTATAGGTACTTTAAGATCGATCGAAATTCTTTTCACTAATTCCGGCAAAATATAGTGCCTGTCTCTGCATAAATGTCGTATGGATTCTACTTTTGACATGTTTTGATTGATTGTGAGTGTAAATTCCAAATACCATTAAAGTATTATGATTAAAGCCAAGATGACTAAGGGATAGTATGTCCATTTATATTATTTATAATATTACCAGTACACGGTAACAAATATGTTTTAAAGTTGGTTGTATTACAAAAAAACAAAATATAATGGAACTCCATTCATTACTGTAACTCATAATTTCTAAAGTATTCTATTAATAGTGGTACAGAAAGGGAAACTTTTTATTCAATATAGATTATAAACATTAAGCTAATGGGTGCGTTTGGCAGAAAAAAGCGCTAGCAAGCGCTTGTAAGCAAAATGGCGATCGTACCATAGAAAATAGAGGAGATGGCAAGCCTACAAAAAAATCGTGTCAAATTGAGACAATAAATGGCGGACGCTGTAAGCTCCGCCCATTTTTTAGTGATGTGAACTCAATCAACTTTTAAAATTTAGTAACACCTTTATGTATTTAATTTATTTTTAATATGCAAAATTATATTTTCTCTAACGATTAGGGAGGCTAGGGGAATTTCGTGTGAATTTAACCGCCAGATGATTGCTGCTCCAGTTTTATCGTTTAAATAATAGTTTGAAGACGATTTTGATACTTAAAGCACGGATAGCAACTCGTGCTTGTAAGGTGTAAGTTAACAAGCTAGTTGCTCTGACTTCATATTATACAGAATAAGCTTTACTTCTGGGCTAATAAGTTACTATCTAAAGCCAGGATGGTTAAACAGGATGGAGTTCTCTTTTAGAGCTAGTAGCACCCCCCTACCAGTTGCTTATGCACCAGTTTCGTGTGGCCGTTTAAACTAATATCTCTTGAAGTAAAAACTACCTACTTTAGAATCGCTGTGATTTGAATATTATTATACTTTCCGATGCACTTGTGGTTACAAATTATTATAACAAATAAATTATTTGCCGTGAAATATTTTTTATTTTATATCCACCCCGACTTAGCATGGGTGATTTCTGGATTTTGGCAACAAAATCAAGAAAGACCAAGTGAAGTAGATACAAAATAATAAAAATCTGCGGATGCTAAACCGCCTGCCAAGCGTGGTAGCTGTGGCAAAATGCCCTATGAGGTAATCCCAATCTATAGTAGAGACCTAGGTGCAGCAATGAACTTTTAGAATGTAATGGATGTATGGATGGAGTAGGAAAATAAATAAATTTTTGTTAGCAATAGAAAGTAGTTTAATAACGTAATATTTTTATATATATATATATATATATATATATATATATATATATATATATATATATATATATATATATATATAATAATAAATACTCTCATATCCAAATATAAATCTTAAAAAAACTCCAAAACAAAAAAAATGTAAAATGGCTGTAGTTAGGGATGACAAAACGTTTTGCTTCTGCTTCGGATTTTATCCAAGTTTCGGTTAAAATAATGATGGCAGCAAAGATGTTTTGACCTATAAAACATCTTTGTATGGCAGTATTTTTGAACATTTTTAGTATGCATTGTAACTCGTGAAACTTTCCTGGTGTGACAATGCTGCGTATGTTAGCATAGTATATTTTTAATGATTTCTTATATGAGACAATGTGTTCGTAGTCGTCAAGTAGTTGGTAAGTGTTTACTTTGTTATCTTCTCCTGTAATTTTACTACAATTTCCTAGTTTTCGTGTTTTATTATTTAACTCTTGAGTAAGCTCCTTTAAGTATAATTTTAGTTGCGGTGTTTGGTCTGAATATAATATTATGTTATCATCATTCAGCTTTGTCTTATTCTTCAATATGTATTTAACGATATCTTGGGATTCAAAGAAAATTTTGATTGAACGATGTTTACCAGATGTATACTTACAAAGTTGTACGATTTTTTCGGTAAAGGACAAGTTGCATCTATTTTTTTAATATACTTATTAATAACCTCACCTTTGTCAAACTCTATTGTATGTTCTTTATCGAATTTTTCATAATTAATGTGTTTACAATATTTTCTTTTATTCATTCAAGATCGTTTTAGTAAGATGATTGCGGAGACTAACTTTTTCTGTAGCACATTTACCAAAATATTTATATCGAATATTTACATAATATTTGATTATACTCTTAACTAATAACTCTCTATGTTCAGTGTCATGTTGTACATCAAGAGATAAAACATTTTCTTCCTGAAAATGTTCCATCAGAAATAAGTACACATATAAAAAATAATTTTCACTTTTAACATTTTTATGAAGGTGTAACTTTAAAAAATTTTCTGCTCTTTTTAAAATACTTTTAACGCCTTCGGAAGGAAAAACTAATCCGCCTCTGGTCTTGCAGAAAACAATTCCTTTCTTATTTACACAGCCTTGAATTAAATTTAGACACTGTTCACATTTTAGACGCCTATTTAATTTTCTAACAATAAACCCTCCAATATATTCTATTACATTTTCTGTATATTCGTTTAAATTTGTTAAAGATAAACATTCTAAATACTGATCATACAAATCACTCTCATTTTCGGGAATATTTACAAGTAAATTTCGGTCCGTGAGGCTGTTTATGTTATCAATCGGATCTATTTTACTGGAGCAAGTTAGTATGTTAATTTGGTTTAACGCAACACAATTTCCTACCCCATGCTCTCGAATTTCTGCTCTTATTAATAATCTTTTATATGCTGACCTAAATTGCAATGTGTTAGGATTGTTGTTAAAACCTCCTCGGCTTCTAATAGCGGAGAAAAATAGTTCCAAATGGTCTTGGCTGATCTTATATAATGGCAAGTATTGCAAAAACATTTTTTCATGTACTAATCTTTTATACAGATTTAGTGTGCTATGAATATTAATAATTAGCCCAATAAATCCAGTTCTACGTCGGGACATTACTAAAAGTTCTCCTGAAAAAAGATGCAGCCCATTGATATAATCTAAGGCACTCAAGAGGAATTCTGTTACTAGTCCTATATTTGACGAACAAATTGCCTTTTTCCAACCTGGAGGACGAATGGACCTACTGTTAAAAATATCAAATAAGTCGTTCATTATTCTAATAAAATTGGCTGTACCAGAGCTCCCTTGGAAATCTTTTAATTTCAAATTGAATTCACAAAAATTCAGGGCGTCTGCAACAGAAGTGCTTAATAATTGGGTGGCTAATTTAACTTTCATTTTTTGTTTAGAAAATTCTATGTGTCCTTTTCTTATTTTTGTTCCCAAATATAAATTTTCTTTTTCCTGCAAATTGTGAAGATTTTCTACATACCTAAAGTCTATGTTTCTTTTTTGAACATCTTTAAAGACCTTTAATTCCCCAAAGGAATTTCTAACTAATTTTATAGCATGGCAGGGATCCAGAAAGACATCTATTGTGGAATTGCTGTAATGAAACCATGTTACTTTTGGGTTTTTTGTTATTCCTTTGCATTCTAACGACTCTAGCATGCTAAAATTTGTAGCTAGCCCATCACAAATTAAAGATACAATAATGACCCCTGTTCCTTCTGTTAACTGGATACATGTTTCTATAAGTTTTGCTTTTTGATTACCATTTAAGCTTGATATTAGAAAATAGCCAACAGGAAGTTTCCAGGACTGGTTTATAGCTGTTAACATTAGAACTAAAGATTGTCCAGCTTCTTCTAAAGAGTCACTGTCCAAAAGAGTTCCTGTATCCACACGACCATAAAACTTCATTTTTGTAGTATCCCAAGTTAACGATTTTCTTATGCTCATTTCATCTATAGTTAGCGCACAAAGTATTGGTCCAGTAGTTGCAGATGCTTTGAGTTTTAAGGTTTTAAAAGCTTCTAAGGTAAAGCCGGGCTCTGCGTCAACATGTTGATACCACTTAGCTATTGTGCGACTGTGTGGCAAACAGGTATTGTAGGTCCGTCGTACAAAGTTGTATGCTTTAGGCGAAAGAAAATGTAATGTGAGAGCAAATTTTCTAATTTCTTGAGAGTACTGATTAGGTAATGGCAAACCTTTTAATTTCTTTATTTGTCTTGTTAAAAAGTCCTTCGGTCCTGCACAATCTTCTAATAAAATAGTATTTTCAGTATTTAATATATGTTTAGATTGAAGATCTTTCAAAATTTGAGAAAAATTGGCAATTTTCTTAGATTGTCTTCTACACTTTTCATTCAGCCTTTTAATTTTATTCTTCTGTTTCGTCACTTTTTCTTTTAATTTAGTAACTAAAGTTGTGCTAATCTGAAAATTATGAAAAAAGATAATTTAACTCAGTTTCATGTGGGTAAATTTGAACTGAATAACTTCAAAGCTTAAGACGAGAACATTTGCACACCGAATAGACTCGTGTTCGCGTCGAATAAAATGCCAAGCATGTCAGCTATACCAAATAATCCGGTTATTCCGTTTATGCACCCTAAGGTGGATAGTGGATACTCGGAAACGCTTGTTTATCTATTCACCCCATGACGGGGCTCAACAGGTTCAACAATGAATATACTCATAAACTTTTTATTAGTTAAAAATTTTAAAAACTTATATCCTGGATAAATTCGTCTCTTTTAATGTACATTTGCAATCGTTTTCAAAATTTTTTTTTCGTTTACTTTTGAAGATAGTAAGTGACATAAGCAATATTTTTTAAGAAAAGAAAAAATGGCACTTTTGAACCATTTTGGAATCTTGACTAAACAGGCCGTCTTTTAATTACTTGTCAAGGTTACTGTAGTACTACTTTCTTTAAAACGGTGTGTCAAAATTAGGAGACATAATTCTTTTACCTTAACTCAAACAAACTAATATTATTTTCACAAAACTAAAGACTTTTGTTGTTTGAATTGTGACTTTATAGTAGGAGGGCTAATAAGGATTACAATATTGTAAAAATCACTATTAAATTGCGAAACTTTCTGACCATAGTATCTAAAGATGTGATCTACAGGGATGATTTTTAACATTTTCAAAAATATGTCTATTATCACTACTATGAGACATGGATTTTTTCTTATTTGTAAACAGTTATGCGTTGGCCTATCGCCCAGTATCCGCTCTACATTGAGTTTCAGGACACCTATATATAAACAATCACTAACTCATATAAATATTAACACCTATATAAAAGGATAACTGAATCTTACTGGTAATCTGGAAGGTCCTGGTGTCAGATTGTGTTTGAAAGCAGAATCCACTTTCAGGGGTACTACTTGAGCCTAAAAGTAAGAAAGTTAAAAATAATTTGAATACACAACCATTTTAAATAAAAAGTATTTTAGACTGTAGCTTCTTAGAACAAAACTAATAAAAAAATCAATTTAATATATTAATTTGATACTCTAGAACACCGGCAACTAATAAATAAGTTGGATCACTGTAGAGTTCGTGGCCCGCTGCTGTGATAGGCTACCTCAAAAATAGGATATACATTAAAAATTGAAAATTCATTAAGTGAACCCTTATAAGTGACGGTAAGCACCGCTCAAGGATCAGTTTTGGGGCCCTTACACTTTTTAACTTATGTTAATAATTTGAATAACTGCCTTATTTACTCTGCAGTTGTAGTTTGCAGATGACACATGCCTTTTAGCAATGTATAGGATTTTGATTTTAATAATGTATAGGATCCACAAAAGCCTCTGAACTTCTGCAGTCTGATGTAGATTCTCTATTAAGATGGTGCCACTGTAGTACTAAATACCAAAAAAAAAAACTGTTATCGCCATCCTGCCAAAAACATAGTTGCACAAAACCATAACTGCTTGCACGGCCTGACTACTACATGTGACTGCCCTCTCATAGAAACTGTGGACACCCAGACATATCTCGGTCTTGTTATAGATAACAAATTCAATTGTAACTATCATCTATACATATAATAAATTTGTATAAAAGTCGTGTCTGTAATTCTAATATTTTCTGGAAAAAACAATTCCCGGGGACTAAATAAAGGGCACTGAGGCCAAATTAGTGGTTTTTAGAAGTTTTGACTGTCTGTCTGTCTGTGTATTATCGTTTCACGCAAAAACTACTCGACAGATTTCCATGAAATTGTGTGTAGATAGTTAGGGACCCGGGGCAACTTATAGGCTACTTTTTATCCGATTACAGATCATCAAAAAAAGAGGGTTAAGTATTTTCCTTCCTCAAGATGTTAATTTCTATTTTATATTCTTGAGTTTGTTGTTGACTTGAGCACTATAATCCTGTCCTGCGCCGATGGCTAGTCTCCGTTGAGACTGGCCGCCGTGGCCGAAATTCGGTCTGGAGGACATTATTATTATTTATATTCTTGATTATTGATGTTTTTTTTAAATAAATAACATATTTATAAATAAAGCCTAAAATGAGTTTTAACCGTTGCGTTATAATTTTAACTACGGCGACAATCTAAATTTCACTTTATCAAAACAGTGCCATCTAACGTGAAATCCAAAAAGTAGTATTTTAGTATTTTACCTCCAGTTGCTAATGAATAAAATAAAATATATAACATACATTTATATGTTTAATAATTTAATTCATAATCATTTGAAAATTCGAACGTTCATGTTTCAGTTCTTTTCTTATTTCATTTTAGTAGGAATTAACAAAGTTTATAGTAACTAATTACTACTTAAATAGTAGATAATAGTGACATCTATCGAAATTTATAAAATGTGAGATGTTTCTAAGTTTAATTTCTAACCTATAAAAAAGTTTTGATTATCTATAAATAAACTGATAAAACTGTTTTTTGATTATATCATGATATAGCCTGACCAAATCAACGAATAGAGATCGTTTGGCGATATTAACAACTAAACACAACATTGCTATTTCTTCATATTGTTATATCGTAAAATAATTTCATTACACATCGCTAGCAGCGCTGATAGCGTATTTTTGACAGAAGCAGAATTTTTAATAGAATATAATTTATTCCTAATGTATGTATTATATTTATATAAATGTTGGCGGCTTTGTTCTGTGAGACGGCACCCCACTCGCACTTTAACTTATTGTCGCTGTACAGTTTTTGTTTTTATAGTTTTAATCTCATAATACCGTCACCTACCTACTGGTAAATAAACTAATAATAATTCTATTGAATACTTTTTTTCTTCCAGCATCAAAAATTGTCAGACTTAAAATATCTTAACCAGTGTCGGGATGATTTATCGTTATTGTCAAAATAACTAACAGAACTGTGTACAAAAAATTGTGATTATGACAGAATGTCTTTAGTTGAATATGTTGGGTGTCTATCAGCATAGCAATATTTCACCAACTTCTTTTTGTATCAAAACCGATGTAAGTAATTGAAAATTAAGTGGATTTTAAGATTTTCATATCTAAATGATGGAATAGTTTGATTGACTAATTACAATGTAGATGGGTCAACAATAGTGCAAAAGCTTATTTTCAGTGTTTATGAGTTTGCTTAAGCAAATACGAGAGCTGTGTAGCCCGCCGTAAGATTTCAAAGCACAGGAACAAAAGAGTTCGATTCCCGCGAGGCCCAATGAAACTACTTGTTACGGACGGCGAGTGGAGCCGCCGCCCCGTCGCCCCTTCGTACCTCGTTGCGCCCCGCGCGAGTTTTGAGCCTTGGCGAGTGGGTTGGCATCCGCAGCTTTTTATTACCCTGCACTGTTATCAGGAAGATGCTGCCATCCATCTCCTGTTTCAGTTTCCCTTCTGTCGCCTCTTACGACACCCACGAGACGAAATGAGGTATTGGTTTCCATTTCGCCGCCTCTACATTGCTAATACTTATATTTCTACTCCCGTTCATGAATATAGTCCCTGTCACACGTTCATCGTGAATAGAACTAGATTTATGAAATTTTAACTTTAATTGAAGTAGTTTTAAAGATATTTCTAAATTGAAGCCAACGCGAGCGAAGCCGCGGGTAAAAAGTAGTTTAGAATATGTTTGTAATATGCTAAGGCAATTTGTAGCTAATATTACAATTCTTAAGAACTGCATACCCTACAAAGTTAAGTTAATGCTATATAACTCATTAGCTGAATCTTTTATACAATACTCAAGTAAAAAGTTATTAGACAGGCACCTACTTAATTGCTTTGTTTGTAAACACATAGATAAGTATCATAGACTTATACTATTAAGTATTACGTAAGTACCAAATTTTTTTACCTGATTACTACCCTGCTCTTGAGAATTAACACTCTTTAGAATATTTCCTTTATTTGATAACTGGGCCTGAAAAATAATAAATTTAATATATGCTCATATTTTATTACTTTATAAATCATAGTTCTTAGTATGTTCTTGTAGTTCTCATATATTGTTTGACTTACAGCTTTGTATTGAAAATAATCAGATTTACTCGAATCCATATTGTTATTTTTAATTATGAATGAATGAATTTATTTTCTCTTCACAATAGGTAAACTTAATGCTAAGTATTACAAATTTGCCAGACTGGTACCTAACTTGTGAGAAACTGGTGCCTGATGTAGATATAAAAACCTGTATTACAGGTTTATCTTATTTAAAAAATTTTAATTATCTTAAAACATAATCATCATACTTGATGCATATTTTACACTGAACACTTAAGCAGTCGCTAATGGGTCTAATGGACCCAGTACTTAATATTTTGCTTAATAACTATTCAAAATCGACGTTTATCAATGTTTCAGCTCTGAGTACCTTTCAACAATAGTGTAGCATGGCAAATAACGACATTGGTAGTCAGTTAGTTTAAAAAGTGTCACTAGAATGTTGGAAAGTGTGATTTTCGTTCAAAGAAGATATTGTATTTTTGAATTTTATATTAAATATTTCTATGAAGATTGATCCCTCTTTATTTCTTGTAAGTAAATACATTATTGTGTAAGAAAATATATTAGATTTTGTTGGAAATAAGTAATTTGTTTGAAATTATAACGATTAGCCTTTAACATGTCACAAAACTCTAGAGAAATTTAGTATATTTTTGAAACAACTTTTGTTTAAGTAAAAACAATAAATATTAGTATTTGTTTCAATTATAGTTTTCTTTACACATATCATATCCTTATTAGAAAGTAACTATTTACGTTTATAAAGCAGTTTTGGAATAAACTTATATTATACTGGGTCCGGTGGACCTAGTAGCGAGTACTTGTGCTACAAATTAGGACATGACTCCCTAAGTGAATTTTCATGCACTGGGCCTATGCCTTATTTTGTTAAGAGTAATTGCAAGTTAACAATCTTAATT
This sequence comes from Parnassius smintheus behrii, assembly GCA_036936625.1. Lineage (NCBI taxonomy): Eukaryota > Metazoa > Arthropoda > Insecta > Lepidoptera > Papilionidae > Parnassius > Parnassius smintheus. The sequence continues at coordinate 25,255,596 of JAUPFT010000024.1, read as the reverse complement.
TCCAAATTTCGCAAAAAGTTTAAATGAATTCCACAAATACAATGTTTTAATCATAAATGTTTATAAAAATATTTTTTAATATGTAACAGTTTCCCTGTCTACAAAACACACAATAGTTAAACAATTGAAATGTTCATATATGATTCATAGGGCAGGGAAAGAGATGATAAAAAATATATGTAGTTTTTTTTATAAATATAAAGTAAATATCTATATTTTGGAAACTAACTAATATTATTTATGTCAAAATATGCATAATCAGTAATGTTAAGCATCAGTAATCACTTCTTCTAAAAGAACTACTAATCATATTTGCATAACAAACATTGCTTGTTGTACAAGTGTAACAAAACTAGAAACTTACAGCCGGAAAAATTGTTGGCACTGCATCATCACAAAGCCTAACTACATCAAGAGTTTTATTAATAGATTCCTTTGCAAAATGCAGGGAACATATGAAGTTTTGTTTATCTGTTGGGTTGATATTTTCTACACCAATAGAGTCAAGCCATATTTGTCTTTTCTTTTTGTTCTTTGGCAACCTAGAAATGATAGAACAGAAAATAATGATTTAGATCTATGAAGCTGCAAATAATATTACAAATTAAACAACACCATGGTTGTTATAAAAGGTGACTTAAGGTAAATTATAAATATGTATATGCTAAACATTTATGTATATTGCATTATTAGAAGGCACTGATGGGCTAATATATACAATATATAAGTAAACAATATATAATAAAGTCAAGTAATAATGTCCATAGTCTGAGGTATTTGCATGTTTGCCTACAGAGAGAGATTACTTACAGGCGCTAGATTGTACTTTATGTAATCTTTGTTGCTTTGCTTCACTTTTATTATGTAGGTACCGTAGGTCCTACCATGAATGTAACTCCGTTTCCGTATAATTTAGTTAATCATTTATGCTCACTGCTCAGACCCATGACACCGAAATAATGCAATGCATAACGCAAAACTTTTGCACATATTACGACAGAATAAATCAAGAAAACCTTAATAAAGTATGTCCTTGAAAGAATGTATTGTTAGCAATGTAACATCACTATTTACGAACAACAAAATTTTATAGATACGCAAAGAATGATAAGAAGTAATTAAATAATATGAATTAAAGGTTTAGGGTAAATAATTACATCCATCTACTTACTGTCGCAAAAGATATAAACGTTTTTACATTATATTTACACCAAAAACTAAATCACTCACCTATGAAATGATAGTTCGTGTGATTTTTGACTATATTTTGAGGTACAGCCTCTTACGCAACACTTAGTCATCTTCGTTCTTTATAATGAATTGGAAAATTCACTATAAACTGTTTAAAAATTCGCAAAATTTTCAAATTAAGAAATATCAAACGACTTTTTTAGCAGCAAATCTGAGACAAAATGGCGGAATCGGCCGCAAGGCGGGGTTAAATGACGTCATCTTAAAAATGTTTACCAGAATGCGAAACAATTTCTATTATCTGTTTCATTTATGAATGACACTTAGACTTACACTTCGCTGAGTGAAAAAGAGATAGGCAGCATATTGACAGTTCAGTGTCGAATATAACCATATTTGTATAATCAATAAAACATATAGACGCTCTGGGCAGCTCCTCTATTTTCTATGCTCAAAGATCGTAAGCGGTAAGCGCTGTCAAATCGTAAGTAGCTATTTTCCTCCAGGACACGATGTTAGTTTTAACCGGGGAATCTAACCTAATTTAAATATATGTTTGTAAAGTATTCATATTAAAAACTTACCAATCATGAATTTTTAATAGCATGCATATGTTTATTCATGTCATTATATTACTTAAAACTAATATTGCACAAAACAACTTATAAACTCTACTTTATAACAAACAAATTAAGTAAGCAAAATGGCGGATTGTCAGCGCTACTGAAGTAGCAATCGTGTCCTGGCCGAAAACTATTTTAGCGCTTATAAGCGCTTGCTAGCGCTTTTTTCTGCCAAACGCACCCAATAAATGGCGGAATCGGCCGCAAGGCGGGGTTAAATGACGTCATCTTAAAAATGTTTACCAGAATGCGAAACAATTTCTATTATCTGTTTCATTTATGAATGACACTTAGACTTACACTTCGCTGAGTGAAAAAGAGATAGGCAGCATATTGACAGTTCAGTGTCGAATATAACCATATTTGTATAATCAATAAAACATATAGACGCTCTGGGCAGCTCCTCTATTTTCTATGCTCAAAGATCGTAAGCGGTAAGCGCTGTCAAATCGTAAGTAGCTATTTTCCTCCAGGACACGATGTTAGTTTTAACCGGGGACTCTAACCTAATTTAAATATATGTTTGTAAAGTATTCATATTAAAAACTTACCAATCATGAATTTTTAATAGCATGCATATGTTTATTCATGTCATTATATTACTTAAAACTAATATTGCACAAAACAACTTATAAACTCTACTTTATAACAAACAAATTAAGTAAGCAAAATGGCGGATTGTCAGCGCTACTGAAGTAGCAATCGTGTCCTGGCCGAAAACTATTTTAGCGCTTATAAGCGCTTGCTAGCGCTTTTTTCTGCCAAACGCACCCAATAAATGGCGGAATCGGCCGCAAGGCGGGGTTAAATGACGTCATCTTAAAAATGTTTACCAGAATGCGAAACAATTTCTATTATCTGTTTCATTTATGAATGACACTTAGACTTACACTTCGCTGAGTGAAAAAGAGATAGGCAGCATATTGACAGTTCAGTGTCGAATATAACCATATTTGTATAATCAATAAAACATATAGACGCTCTGGGCAGCTCCTCTATTTTCTATGCTCAAAGATCGTAAGCGGTAAGCGCTGTCAAATCGTAAGTAGCTATTTTCCTCCAGGACACGATGTTAGTTTTAACCGGGGAATCTAACCTAATTTAAATATATGTTTGTAAAGTATTCATATTAAAAACTTACCAATCATGAATTTTTAATAGCATGCATATGTTTATTCATGTCATTATATTACTTAAAACTAATATTGCACAAAACAACTTATAAACTCTACTTTATAACAAACAAATTAAGTAAGCAAAATGGCGGATTGTCAGCGCTACTGAAGTAGCAATCGTGTCCTGGCCGAAAACTATTTTAGCGCTTATAAGCGCTTGCTAGCGCTTTTTTCTGCCAAACGCACCCATTATGTACTACGTACTAATGGTGGTTAATATAACGCATAGCGCCATATTATAGCGCGCTATCTCTTTATAACACATAACGCGTGTTATGGAAGTAGTCGCCATGGCGCTATTGCGCTATGGCGTTTTGGCACTGTCAATTATTATTAACTAGCGGCAATTAGTTCTAGCAGCAGCGCTGTTGGGAGAGGACGTGTGACGCAAATTTGTTCTTGTAGCGCTGTTCATCGCGCGCGAACTAATTTAATGTTAGACGTTGTTTAGTTAGTGTATACTGTATATTTATAAATGATCAAAGGACATCACAACTGTGTCCTTTGATCATTTATAAAGAAGCCTAACAAATGTTTTTAAATGTAAATAAAATATAGATACAAAAGTGTATATTATAATAGTGTATGTAAATAATTAATTGTTATAAATACAATAAATAAACTTTTAAATACACCTTAATTTGATTTATAATTTATATTAAGATTAAAATAACGTTTACATCAATTATAATAAAAAATAATTAACTTTATTTCGATTCTCAAATAATATTAATTCTATTTTAAATAGTACATAACTTAAAAATATTTTTAGGATTATAGAAAGTAGTAAGCCTGAAGAGTATGAAAATTTTTACGCTTTATTTTATTTTAGTCTAAATGCTACTTAATAATACTACTAATGCGACTTATTACGAAATAATGTTCTTATATAGCACGCGATATATGCAATAAACGACATGTAATGTAACGTGCTAAGAGATATAACGTGCTGTAAAACTTAACGCGCTTACCGGCCTCCTACACGTTTTCTTATAAATGGCGCGCTATAACATAGCGTATTTAATAGCGCGCTAGAAATTTATATTTATAGTCTGTAGCGTGCTATCGATTTATAGTCGTTTTTAACAACTTTACTAGGTACTAGAGGCGACACTGCATTCAGCTACTATGTTCCATTCAACTGCGGTGCATACACCGCACTTTAATCAGTCACTCGCTAGGTGCTTGTAGAGTTGACACGCGTTGTTTTGATTTAAAAAAATGTCGTGATAAAATATGCCGCCGCGCGTACTTAGATATTGCACAAATAATTCAAGAAATGTCAGTAAAAACCAAGTAATTAGTTTTCATTGGTTAATAAGATACTTAATCAATAAAAAAAGTATTATAAATTAGTAATAAAACAAATTATTCCTAAGACGCCATCTTGTGTCACGTAATATAGATTATCAAATTAATTTGTTCAGGTGCGACATTTCTGTGTGTACTTAAATATAGGACGAATGTATTAATATACACATTTTTTTTGTAGTAAATATGAGTTATTATAATTAGGCCAAATTTTTTAATATTTAAATCTGCTAATTTTTAAGTGGAATTAAATTTAAAGTGGAATAAATTCGTCAATTTTTAACTCTCGCGTGCCCAATATTTATGAACGACTCTTATTCTAATTTAAAGAAATATATTTATAATTTAAATGTTATATTAACAAGTTTTGTTAAACATACATTTAGTATGTTTTTTTTTATATTTGAGATAGATACCTTTTAAAATATTGAGATAAAAATATAATTAAAATGTAATTGTGATATAATATTATGTAATATTATATTAAATAAGCAAATACAAAATAAATGACAAATTTAAAAAAATGTTTTTGATATAATTTACCTATTTAACAGTACAATATTTTATTACCTACTGATAATTCTACCTATGTTTATTCTATGATAAGAAAACAAACCGCGCGAACACAGAGTACCGCACATTTTTTGTTTGAAATAGCTGTTCTAGTACGTAAGTACATATTACTTCAATGATTACAAATAATACTTATTGAAAACCACTTTTTTTAATTTACCACTGGTATGGAAAAACCGCTGTCTTGGGGAGAACCAGCAAGAAACTCAGGGAAATTTTTTTTTAAATAATACCTTACAATCATGTGTGTTACAATTAATAACACATAACAAATTAGAAATAGCTTGGTAGCGATCACCTTACCCAGGGGTATTATCATCCATAAGTTCCTTATAATATATATACAAACTTAGTTTAATAAAGTTTTTGAACTTTGATGATTGATTGAGATGGACAGACAGGAGCAGTGTCAAGACTTTGTTTTAATATGTTTTGGTTGATTACTAAGTATCTCTAAACATCTCATATATCATAATAAAATAACTGGGTAAAAACATGCTTATCTACGTAGTAGTGCTTGTGTTAGGATCAACGGGGTCTACTCGGACTGGTTTGACATCCATAAAGGTGTCAGACAGGGCTGTGTGGCTTCCCCGTGGTTGTTCAACCTATTTATGGACAGTTGTTTGCAAAATTTGAAAGTTGAAGAATGCGGATTAAGAATGGGTGAGTTAACCGTCAAATGCCTTTTGTACGCCGATGATCAAGTTATCCTTGCGTCGTTGCAAATGATGGTCACATTAATGAACAGATCATTAAAAGAAAGGGGTATGAAAGTGAACGCAAGTAAGACGAAGGTTATGGTTTTTGAAAGAGAAGAAAGTAAAACGATTTGTGGAATAAGAATAGAAGGGGAGTTGATCGAGCAAGTAGACGAGTTTGTATATTTGGGCTGCGTATTTAGCAGGGATGGGAGATATGATAAGGATATAGAACGACGAGTAAATGCGGGAAATAGAGTAAATGGAGCCCTACACTCTATTGTGAAGAGTCAAAATGTGTCGAAAAAGGCACGTATGGCAATTCACAATGCTGTGTTGGTCCCTACTTTAACGTATGGTAGTGAAAGTTGGGTGTGGCAGAAGAAGCGCACGAGAGTAGAATGAACGCAGTAGAAATGCGGTCGTTAAGGAGTATGTTAGGGCTGAATCTGAATGACAGGGTAAGAAATTGTGTAATAAGAGAAGAGTGTGGTTTGCAAGATGATGTTGTGACCATGATTAAGAAAGGAATGCTTCGGTGGTTTGGTCATGTGGTAAGAATGGATGAGGAAAGACTAACAAAGAAAATTTATGTTGCAGCAGTGAATGGCAGAGTCGGAAAGGGACGTCCTAGGCGAAAATTTATCGACCAAATTGGCGATTTATTAAAAACGGGCCAAATTAGGAGCACCCTTAACCGACGAGCATGTATGCGTAGGTGTATGGATGTGAAGGAGGCGAGAGAGGTGTGTCAGGATCGTGCCAAATGGAAGTCTGTAGTCTCTGCCTACCCCTCTGGGTGACAGGCGTGAGTGTTTATGTTTTTATCTACGTAATCTTCTCAGAAATGAGAGGAGGCATGTGCCCAGCTGTGGGACGTATACAGGCTGTAACTTCAAAGAATATTTGAACATGTTGTGATTATAATAATATATTCTTTTATTATAGAACCAATTACGAGTAAAACACATTTCTAATTTATTTATTTTTTATTCCATTATTTCATATTGCCGGTTTTAAATTATATAAATATTAAATTTTACAATAGTGTGTCGGCTTTTCTATAGGATTATGGAGTTGTGTAAATAAGACCCGTCACCTGCGCGGCTAGATGCAGTGTCTGCTGGTATTACTGAGATCCTAGGCTTGAATCCATCTTCATCAGCCTCGTACTCTACCACCTGGAAAGAACAGAATACATGCCATGAAAATGTGTTAATTTTACCACGTTTTCATCATGTCACTTTCTAGTTTTTCTGCCGTTCCGGGTGGAATCTTGCAATTCAAATTTCGAACACTTCCCGATGGGCTATATAGGGACTTGAAATTTTGATCATAGCTCAGAATCAGAAATTGTAGGAGAAAAACGGGGTATATTAATTTCTTAGGACAAAATTTAAAAAAACTTGTTTGTACACTTTCGTTTGTTGAAAAATTATACCAACTAGCTACTGCAGTTCAAGGATAAAAAGTAAGAGATCAAAAACAGAAACAGAAACTTTTTTTATTCAATATAGATTATAAATAATACTTATTTAAAGTCACTTTTTTTAATTTACCACTGTTTCGGAAAAAAACCCTATCCTGGGAAGAACCAGCAAGAAACCCAGCGGGATTTTTTTAAATAACAGCTTACAATCGTGTATGCTACAATTAACACACAATAAATTAGAATCGGCTTGGTAGCCATCACCCTACCCAGGGGTTATTATCATCCACATCTGAATATTATACACAAGAGATGTAGAGAAATGTAGAAGAAACCCAGTATAATAACGGGCCATGAGGTATTTCATCTTAGTCCTCGTTGAGGCCAATTCTTTATTTATGTTGGTTGCAGGTGAACAACCGATTGCTGCAACGTTCGATCAGGTGGACTGTAAGTTTGTTTATCAATTCAATTTTTTATAGAAGAATGGTGACAAACGAGCACACGTTCCACCTGATGGCAAGTGGGTGCTGTAGCCCATAGACATATACATCTGTATCCGATGATGAATCATAATGCAGATGCATTGTCACTCCTAAGGACTAAGATGGAATGTCTTGTTCCCAGTAAAGAAAGAATTAACATTCACAACTTCTTATAATGCTGACTGTCTTACTATAAATTTAAAGTTACAGCCTACATACGTCCTACGTAGTGGGACGTATATACGCTGTTAGAGAGATGAGAGAACTCTACACGTCTTCGAAATATTTTTTTTGTTTCTCAGACATGCAGGTTTCCTCACAATGTTTTCCTTCACCGTGGAGCACGTGGTAAATCAACGCTTAAAATTGCTCGCGTACTGTGAAAACTTAAATATTGTATTTCGGTGTGTCTTACTACACTAAAATACAATAGTATATAATAGTATATAATAATAATAGTAATAATAGTATAGAAATAGATAGGTGGAATTTACTCGGGTTCCAAAGCAGTAGAGCTGATGAAGATGATTTCAACGTACCTGTTTGGTTCCATCAGGAAGTACGACAAAGTACGTCCCATCTGCTTTATCGTCCTGCCGGTTTTCCGCGTGGCCAAAGTCACTTCCGTTCTCGTAGTCGCTCACTTTGTAGGAGAACTCGTAGTTCGCTAGTTCTTGTGTATTTTAATTAGTAAGTTTGGGTAATAGAACGTGTAGTAGCGTGTAAGAATATCCAGTACCCCATATCGTCCCGTGGGTGTCGCAAGAGGTGAGACAGAGAAATACAAAGGCAACAGCGTCTTCCTAATAACGACTAGAAAATAAAATAAACTGCGGTTACCAACCTGCCCACCAAGCGTGGCAACTGTGGCAATGAATAATTAATGGAATCGATACATTTAGTAGTATTTATCAATTCCCTTAAGTGGCGTGTTTGTGCAAAATGCAGCGCTAGTCGTTATTTGTGACGTTTTTAGAAGCTATCTACTTCTTATTAAAATGATAAAAAAACCTATTACTTTTCTACACAATCTTGATTCCATAATAGCCAATTCCAGTTTTTTTAAATGAGTAAATACTTGAATCTTCCTACAACTAAACCACAGAAATACGAATTAATTAATAATAACAAAAAATTATTATATAAAAATTATTGATGACATACATCTCCTCATAAAGTAAACATTATTACGCGTCTCATAAGCGAAGCGTTGAGGTTGTGCTCTACTCTCACCTAATGGTGGTAAGTAAAGTCGCTTAATACTTATGTAACATCATGTATTTTAAACTGCATAAAATATCATAAATCTAAACAAGGTTATAGATATTCATAATAATAACAATGTACATTTTAGACACCCAAATAACAAGGTATAACAATAATTATTATTACTCACAATTTATCTTCCGTGTACGTATTCTCTACTCAACAGTTTTAGTAAGACTGCCGCTCGTAGCTGCCGCTTATCGCTGCCGCTCAAACCGACAACATCTGTCTTTTATAGGCTTGTAATTTAACAGTGCTAAACTACAGATGGCGTTGCTTGTGTGGTTTCCGTTACAAGTTTTTGTAAATTGGATACTAAGCCGTAAGTTTTTACATTATAAAACATTATTTATATTTCTTATAATTATCTTACACATTTTTACATTCGAGTTATAAATATAAGCAAAAATAAATAACTAGACATAATCTAATACATTAATGTACCCGCATACTTTATAGGATGAAAATAATTAATTACCCACCATGTTAGTTACAACAACATAAATTATTAAAATACGCTAACAATGGAAATCCAGTAATTTACTGAGCTAAAAATGTCTTCATTTTTTAACTACCGCACTTTAAGAATAATAAAAATACACATATATCGAGAAAAATCACTCGTTTTCATGTTTCTATTATTTTTAAAAGTAATTTTTTGTATTCAGTGTAAAAACAAACTGATTGAAAAAAAATATCTAGAGTGACCGGAAGTCTGTATTAATCGTAGTCGTTAGAATTAATGTATCAAAATAATTCTTTTTTTATTAGTATCACTGTGTAATTTGTTCTCGTTTAATTGTAATTAATGAAAATGTAAAAAACAACTGCTACTTTTCTACAAAAAATATTCTCATGGATCTCTTCGTTCGTCTCAAATATAGAAAAAGAGATATTTTTCTTTTATATTATCAAATGAGATTATAAGGCGTGCACTTTTGGATATTCCAAACTTTTCTATTTTACAACTGCCAGTAATGGATAGGCAATTTATTAATGAACATTTTGATCTGTTTAATTTTTTCAAAAGATAAATATTTGATTTTATAAAGAAAATATTTTAAAATTTGGGAGAATTTTTTACGCGATATATTATTGTAGAGAGAGCGCGTGGAATGTATAGAACCGAATGTTGCAGGTCGTTCGCAGGAGTAGCGCCTTAAGATGGTTCCCCTAGCGAGAGACCTTGAGCGTTCGGTCCCATACAATTCACGCGCTCTCGCTGCAATATGTCACGGAAAAATACGCCCGAATATTTGGAATTATTTCAATTAAAAGAGATAAGCGAACTTAAGAAATTAAATAAAACATGTACTCGTAGAATATAGATTTTTAAATTATCTATCCATTAGTGTAATTCTCAAATGATTAGAGCATTTCCTTTAGCAACAGATGCATGTAATCAATAATCTTAGTCATTTTTAGGGTTCCGTAGTCAACTAGGAACCCTTATAGTTTCGCCATGTCTGTCTGTCCGTCTGTCCGTCCTCGCTTAATCTCTGTGACCGTTAGCACTAGAAAGCTGAAATTTGGTACCAATATGTGTATCAATCACGCCAACAAAGTGGTAAAATAAAAATTGGAAAAAAATGTTTTATTAGGGTAGCCCCCCTATATGTAAAGTGGGAAGTGATTTTTTTTTAATTTCAACCCTAACGTGTGATATATTATTGGAAAGGTATTTAAAAATGAATAGGGGTTTACTAAAATCATTTTTTGATAATGCCAATAATTTCGGAAATAATCGCTCCAAAAGTAAAAAACAATGTGTCCCCCCCCCTCTAACTTTTGAACCATAAGCTTAGAAAATATGAAAAAAATCTGGAAAGTAGAACTTTATAAGGACTTTCTAAGAAAATTATTTTGAACTTTGATGGAAACAACAGTTTTTGTACAAACTCATAAGTGGGAACACTTACTGTGACGGACGGGAAACTACGGAACCCTACACTGAGCGTGGCCCGACACGCTCTTGGCCGCTTTTATTTAAAAGTAGATGTTAAATGTATTCATAACACATAAAACAAATTAGAACGTGGAATGTGATGATAGGATATCGAACATTAATAATGTGCTTTTAGATGTAGCTTATTTCTCATAACTAATGAGATAATAGTCTCTGAAAAACCGCACTTTTGCCAGGTTTTGGTCAGGGTACCACCACCACCAGGGTACAATGCTGCTGCCTATATCCAGTTTCAGTTTCCCTTTATCCTCACTTACGACACCTACGACAGGGTCGGCAACCTTTTGAGTCGGAAGAGTCAAAATTACAATTTGAAAAATTTCAAAGTATTTAAAGAGCCACAAATTTTTTTTCTTGCCAAGAGTAATAGTACTTGCATAAATAAATAATTTAAAAAAAAAAGAAATATATACATTCAAGAACTTCCGAGCTTTCGACGGACTTACGACAGTGACGACGCGTGTTACCGGGGAGGGGTGCGGTGAAAAGCGAGTACAAGTGGCTGAGAGATAGAAATGGTGCCTAATACCTACTCGTTAATCGATTCAGAACGATTTTAAATATTTTATTTTATAAAATAAATAATATTTGCGTAAGGAACTAAAGAGCCGCAGCCTCACATCCAAAGAGCCGCACGTGGCTCTCGAGCCGCAGGTTGCCGACCCCTGATCTAGTGTAATATATCAATGGAAAGAAAGCTCGATCGCATGAAAGGCTGCGTTTCACAAATACATTGCACCGAATATTCGACTCTATATCTTTATAATAAGAACGGGTAGAGTCAGAGGAGGTGCAAACACACGTGTGTCAAAATTCGTCCAATTGTTGATAAAAACCTTCATAGCATGCGTGTGACGACACCTAAGATCAAACGTGGATCATTACCAGTAACGTTCATGACTGAATTATATCAACTGATCAAGATTTATGGTTTTAGAATGTCCCATTGAATTCTTTATTCATAAATTAAATGAAGGTTTTAGTCAGTCTAGATGTTTGGAAAAAATATATACTAATTTACTAATCAGTCTCAAAACTCAAAATTATGGTATCTTTATTATATCTGATGGTAAAGAAGCTAGTGCAAGCCCATGAACAAATATTACTAATTGATTGTGAAAAATAATTCGTATCTTTACACAAATATTTGCAAAATCCGTAGTTGTTAAGAGCTGAGGCAGCAATTAGAAATTTAATATAAATCAATATATAACATCCTTCAGACAGAATTTTGGTCACGATGCCCAGTTTCATTTCAACAGAGTCTAGCCATCTGCACAGGACAGGGTTATAGTACTCAAGTGTGTGCGCAAGCACACGTGCACTCACTGTTTTCTAACTCACATGCCAATCCGACACGACCTGGCAACGAGAGAGATCAGGCACAATTTCGTTGACAGGAAAACTAACTAAAACTCGACGTGAGATAGTTCAGATTAAAATGCTTAACTTTATATTATTTTATTTTTAATGAGTTTGTAAGTAAAACTTTTGGGTCATCACTCAACCAATACCAGTTTTGCCTTTTAAAAGGCCTTTCTAAGTTCGTAACACATTTGTCTAAGAAATTGCATAACCAATATATAAAAGTATATTGAAATCATAAAATAAAGTTTCGTTCGTTAGTTACTACACATCTCTATAAAAAAGTCTTAACAGAATAAATTTTGATAAAAGGGGCAGAGATAAACTGATAAAAATAATAAACTTAAAAATTGAGTGGGTTTTAAGATCAGAAACCAATAAGTTCTTATGTAATGCACGTCTTATTCAATGTGATTTTATAGTATATAAAATGAACACATTTATTGAAGCACTGATTTTATTTATAGTTGCCGCAAAAAAAGTTGATTCGAAGATCTCATTAGATATAAATGTGTGAATAAACGATAACGATGTTACAATAACACATTCTGGTTTCGGAGTCGACGTTATTGGTCATCGGGAAATTGAATTATTGTTACGCGCTCAAGTCGACGGCACTAGCGCCATCTAGTCTCGAACCGAAGAACTAAACTTCTTGAAGTCGAAACACGAACTCTCGGTACCTTGCGCGTGTTTACTTGAATATTCTGGATATTTCGCTGCTAATTTATATAAATAGGCGCTGCAAGATGCGATCGGGGAAGTATTGGAGTTGGCGACACAAGCGAAGCTTCGGAGCGGAATAAATTGAATCAGTGTGATTAATTATTAGTGTTTTTAACTTTAATTAGTGTAAAGTGAATTAAAGTGTTAATTTAGGTAATTCTATCGGCAATTTTTATTGTCACGAACCTCAAGCTCGTAACATTATTTAATATTGGAAACGCTAACATAAGGAAGGCTGTAAAGAGACACTACCTCCCATGGTCTCCCAGCAATGTTTACTTAAAAGTCTGACAACCTGGGGAGATTTGTTCCGAAAATATAACTGGGAACAGGTATCGCGAGGTTTGACTGTCAAATCAGCAAGATTAAAGACAATTACAAAGAAACCTGTAATAGTGTTGTCTCACGACTTCGATAACGTTTCAAATAAGACGATTAAGGTAAACACAGGGATAAGTCAAACAGTGGAAAATACGATTTCGACAAGTTGGACCAAAAGCAAAGAGACGACGGTTTCTCAGGAAATTGAATATGATATGAACGTGATGTTTGCGAAGATGATGGGCACGACTGGTTTCTCATATACAACTAGTTGGGGCGAAAGGGAAGAGCGATCTGAAACTATTGCGATTGGAACCTCAAGTGGTGTTGAAACGGAACTGCAGCCTGGGCAGGCGGCGACAGCGGTACTGTCAGCAAATAAGGGTGCTTTAGAGGTGGAAGTCGTGTATTAGGCAAAATTAAGAGGGAACGTAGCTGTGAACTTTAAATCCATATAATTTTAATTCCATATAAGGGTCACCATTTCTGGGGTCCATCGATAGATAGTGTGATGAAGAGTGGTAGATTAGAAAATGAAGCGATTATAAAAGAAACTATCAAGTTAGCTTTCTACACGGATGCATCTTTAAAGGTATATGATAAAATATCTGGACTGCCATTGTAACAGCAATGACTACGGTGTTTGGAAATCGTTGTTATGGTACCAACATTTGAAGGACTTTTTAATATATTATCTCCGTTAAAAATACGTTCTGAGGTCCATAGAGTTCACTTCTACTATTTCTAAAAATATCTCTCTGTGAGTGTCTGTGCTTGTTTGCGCATAATCGTTGCGCATAAAAGTTAGTACATACATACATACATAAACACTCACGCCTGTCACCCAGAGGGGTAGGCAGAGACTACGGACTTCCATTTGGCACGATCCTGACATACCTCTTTCGCCTCCTTTACATCCATATATCTACGCATACATGCTCGTCGGTTAAGGGTACTTCTAACGTGGCCCATTTTCAAAATATCGCCAATTTGGTCGATAAACTTTTTTCTAGGGCGTCCCTTTCCGACTCGGCCATTCACATCTGCCATATAAATTTGCTTTGTCACTCTTTCCTCATTCATTCTTTCTAGGTGACCAAACCACCGAAGCATTCCTTTCTTAAATTATTGATTAAGAAAGGAATAAAAGTTAGTGAATTCACTAATTAAAAAAGTAAGTAAATAAAAAAGTTTTTTTAATTAGAAATAGAACATTCATGGGAAGTTGATGGTGTAGCCTGACCGAATCGAACCGACGCTCATATTTATTCAAGATGTTAAGGGCTTTTCGGTATAATTTTTTACTAGCAAACAAATGTTTTATAGAATAAAGGTGACAAACGGCGGCCACTAAGACTAGCCATCGGCGCAGGACAGGATTATAGTGCCCAAGTGTATGCGCAAGCACAGGTGCACTCTATATTCCTTCACTCTCATAATCCGATGGACGGTAAACCGACACAACCGGAGAGAGATCAGGCGCAGGATGATGAGACACCGCCAACTTACTAACTCCGGGCAGATACTGAGAAATTCTTGATGGAGAAATTCAATAACTGATAGTTTTTGTCCCGACCCGGGATTCGAACCCGGGACCTCGTGGTCAGCAGTCACACTACTACAACCACTAGACCAACGAGGCAGTCAGTGACAGAAATAGGTACTAGGCTCAACCTACGCGGATGGCCTCCTGTGCCGAAATAGAGTCATACCATCTATGAAAGTACATAGGGCTTATTAAGAGTTATGTCTTAATTGATGTTACGCTTTATACGTCATCAATATTATTACAGCCCTTCACAAGTCCACTGCTGAACATAGGCCTCCCCCAAGGAATGACACAAAGCACGGTTCTGAGCCACCTGCATCCATTGATTTCCTGCAGGTCTTACGAAGTCGTCACTCAATCTAGTGTGGGGACGTCCTACACTGCGCCTACCGGTACGAAGCTGCCACTCCCGAACATTTTTTCCCACATCGGTTGTCGGTTCTTCGAGCTATATGGCCGGCCCATTGCCACTTTAGCTTACTAATCCGTTGGTCTGGTTCTACTGCGGATATCCTCATTTCTAAGTTTATCACAGCAGAAAACCCCCGAGCATAGCTCTCTCCATAGCTCACTGAGTGGCTTTAAGCGGTCTCATAAGGCCAGCAGCATTGTACGTATTACATACATAAACTTCGGCACACCCTTCCCAATGATATTAAGAATACCACAAATAAAAAACTCTTCGAAGTTCTTCGACGACAACATTACCTGAGGGCAACTACTAATTGACATTATTTTCCTTTATTCTTTTCTGTTTCCTTTTACTTCAAATATTTATGAAATAAACTATATATATATATATATATATATATATATATATATATATATATATATATATATATATATATATATATATATATATATATATTTTAATATGTATATATATTTTAATATATGTACACTTTATGTATTATGTTCGCACCTGGCAACAATTGTCCTTGGCACCCAGGGTTGATTGGCAGAGAATGTCACATGGCATTAGGTCCGCCCTATGTACCCTTTAGCTTAAAGTGTTACATGTAAGTTTTAAATAAATAAATAAAAATAAAATAAACTCTCACGCCCGTCACCTAGAGAGGTAGGCAGAGACTACGGACTTCCATTTGGTACGATCCTGACACACATCTCTCCTCTCCTTTAGTACTTTCGTTTAGTACTTAGTTTAGTATTTCTAATCTGCTTTGTTTTAGCCACTTTGGTAAATAAAATTTCATCTAGGACGTGCCTTAATGACTCTACCGCTCACATCTGCAATATTAATTTGCTTTGTCACTCTTTACTCCTTCAATCTTTCTACATAACCAAACTACTGAAGGATTTCTTTCCTAATCCTGGTCACAACATCATCTCAAACAACACATTCTCACCCTGTCATTCAGATTCAGCCCCAGCATACTTTTTATACATATTTTATACACCCTAAGTATAGTATTCTATTGATGCTTAGTGTGTACATGGTTATTTCTGTAATTTTCTATGTTCTTTGCCTTTGTACTGTTACCTATCACTACCCTTAGGTTGACTGGCAGATAATGCTTTTAGCATTAAGTCCGCCTTTTGCACCTGCACTGCCGAAAAACTGGGCACAGCTGGGCACACGTCTCCTGTCATTCCTGAGAGGGCTGCAGAGCAACGAAATGACTCCAATTCATGTTGGCGAATTGCATATATCTTCGAAATATATTTTGTTAATTTCTCAAACTTGCAGATTCAATCACGATGTTTTTCTTTACAGCCGATTATTATCGAATTTAAGATAATTAACGATTGGTAACGAATATAGGTTCATAGGGATGGAACCCGGGTTAACCGCGTTCACGTACTGTGAACTTTACAGCAAGCCCTTGGCCCTATCTAACTAGAACAGCTACTTAAGAATCACTAAGCTTGGTAATAATTTCTGCGGTGACAGTTTATCCGAACATCAAGAAAGAGTAGACTACGCTAGACATACACTTAGTCAATTTTTTTCCGGGGTGAGCCTAAAGGGGACGGACTATACCTGTTGAAGTTGAGCCAGCGTTGGAATTATTTCTCGTGTAGTGGTAGTGTAGATATAAAACCTTCATCTGATTGCCTAGGAGAAGACGTGCCCGTACCTCTTCCAAATCACATGACTCTAGACTTATAAGACCTTACTCATAAAAATACGTTAATTTAAGTATGTATAATGTTCAAATTTGATTTCTTTCTCTTCATTAAATGATAATAGAAAAAGACAAATATAGAGTTAATTAATACTTAAGTTAAGCAAGCTATAACCTTCGATTATAAGGTAACATTAAACAGTACTTGTTGCCAGTGATAACATATGGATCTTAGACGTGGTCCTTAACTTCTGGCCGTATAAGGAAACTGAAGATCGCTGAGAGGAATGGAGAGGGCTATTCTCAAAGTTTCCCTGCGTGATGGACTTAGAAATGAGGATATCCGCAATAGAACCGAAGTAACCGGCATAGCCCAACGGATTAGTAAGCTAAAGTGGCAATGGGCCGCCCGTATAGCTCGAAGAACCGATATAAAAGGGCGAAAAAGATTCTCGAGAGGCAGCCTCGTACCGCTTAGCCAAGTGTAGAGTGGCCCCCCATTAGATGGATCGACGACCTGTGCAAGATTGCTTGAGGAAGGCTTATTTTCAAAGGGGACCCATGATGGGTTGTAGTGATGATGAAATCAATTTCCCCATTCGAAACTTTAACGTCATCATTATAAATGAGGAAATGATACTATAGTAATATAAATTGGTCTTTAATGTATTTTAACGATAACTTGGTCTAGGTTGCAATTCTGATAACAGTGTTATCTGAATATTTATTTTTTACTAGTTTTTACCCGCCGAAATCTTCGCTTAAAAATTAAACGATAAAACCTTCAGATTTATTATAATGGTTTTTTTAGTAAAAACTTACGAAAACTTAGTTCTTTTTTGCGATTATTTCGAAAACTATGAGCGTTAAGAGAAAATGCTTATAATAATAAATAACATATCTATTAATTCTACGTAAAAATATTCTATCAATGTAACCTTAAACTTTCATAGTTATGTTACAAAATGACGTTGAAGTAAAAAAAAAATATTAAAATCACTACTGAAACTTTAAGAACTTTCAGAGAGGGTTTTTTTATAGGGTAGGGTGACAAACGAGCACACAGTTCACCTGGTGGTAAGTGGATCACATGTTTTACGACTTTTGCACAAGCGGTTATATCCATACCTTCGTCATCATCATCATCATCATCGTTATAGTCTAGTTCACAAGTACACTACTGAACGTAGGCCTTCCACAAGGAATGCTACAAAGCACATCTATCCTCGATTACGAATTAAGATGCAGATGCGTTGTCATCCGTGAGGACTAAGATGGAATGCCTCGTTTACACTAAAAAGGGTCTCCTGTTTTCTACACTCACGATAGGAAACCCAGCAGCATTAAGCTACTATATTTATTACGCTTTATTACGCTGGTGTTCTGTGAGAGCATGCTCCTTCTCCGGTCGAGTCGACTCATTCGTGTTACATCTCCCTAAGAGGGTAGGGTCTTGATTTGAATAAAATTTTAAACCATAAAAGTTTTGTTCGAAACTATTTTCATATTTCTTAAAATGTTTGAGATAATCATCAAAACCCATTAATTTTATGTTTTACGATTACACAAAATAAATCTTGCATAGTTTTCGGATAAAATATAGCATAGATGGCGTTGCTCTCTATCCGTTAGTGAAATTTCATCACAAGCAACCGGTTTAGTTACACCGCGGATTAGCCCGAACAAACATACAGACAGACAAAATGTTTCAAAAGTTATTCGTGTTTCAAAGGCACACAAGAAACCCCGTGAGCTTAACAGCAGCTAGTTTAGATTTTACATACAAACACATAAATGTTATTTATATGTACAGATTTATACATACTATCCTATAATGACGACAGTCTACTACAAATCAATAATGAGTACCTACCTAGCTATTGGCAATAAATTTATTTTTATTGAAACAAAAATGTTTCGTGTTTGCATTGTTATAATAGCTTATCGGTTTATTTTCTGTAATATTACTAGGCTGCACTAAAAGTATCGGGAATGGAATATTTCCACTGTTCCTTTCATATTAAAATCTTTTTAATTGAAAACTCCTTGGTTTTAAAAATCGAATACCATTTATTTATTTAAAAAAAGATTCTCGGTCTTGTCACAAGGTTTTGTCAAACTTGTTTAGTCGTTGAGAAAATGGAATTGACTCGAGAAATTTCAAGACCGATGATTTATTCTTTCGAAGTGGTTTAACACAAAAACAGTGTGTTGACCGGATGATTTCTGCATTTGGTGATGAAGCCCCATACAAAACCACAATTTATCGCTGGTTTGCTGAATTTCAACGAGGAAGTGTCAAACTCAGTGATGATCCCCGTCAAGGTCGTCCAAAAACTGCAGTCACCCAAGAAAACGTTGATGCTGTGGGTTAGTTGATTGAGGAAGATCGACATGTGACATACCGCGAAATTCAGGCAACTTTAGACATTGGCATGAGTCAAATACAAATATTTATGCATGAACAATTAGGTGTAAAAAAGTTGTTTTCCCGATGGATACCGCATTCGCTCTGTGAAGAGCAAAAAGCGGCTTGCGTTACTTGGTGCGTCAGAACTCTCGAAAGATTCCACGCAGGATCCTCAAATGCTGTATACAACATCGTATCAGGTGACGAATCCTGGATATACGCGTACGAACCCGAAACAAAAAACCAGTCACGAGTTTGGGTGTTCGAAAATGAGTTAAATGCAACAAAAATTGTTCGTTCACAGAGTGTTGCAAAAAAAAATGGTGACCACGTTTGTCTCCAAAACCGGCCATGTTACGACTATTCCTCTTGAGGGACAAAGAACGGTTAATGCAAAATGGTATGCTAGCATTTGTTTGCCACAGGTCGTTTCTGAACTCCGTAACGAGAACTGCAACCGCCGCATCATTCTCCATCACGACAATGCGAGTTCACACACCGCACACAGAACAAAAGAGTTTTTAGAGCAAGAAAACATAGAATTATTAGACCATCCGCCTTACAGCGCCGACCTAAGCTCTAATGATTTCTATACTTTCCCTAAAATAAAGAATAAATTGCGTGGACAGAGATTTTCATCACCTGAAGAAGCTGTGGACGCCTACAAAACGGCCATTTTGGAGACCCCAACTTCCGAATGGAATGGTTGCTTCAATGATTGGTTCCATCGTATGGAAAAATGTGTCAAATTTCGCGGAGAATACTTCGAAAATCAATAAATACATTTTTAAATAGTAATGTTGTGTCATTTCCTTGATTCCCGAAATTTTCAGTGCCGCCCTCGTAAAGTACAGATCTTTGTAAATACGGCCTCAAACAAAGAAGATGTTTTTGTACACTACTATGGTATAGATAAAAAATAATAACTGATATGGAAGTGAAGTTGTTTAATATTACAGACGATAATTTAAGGAGAGGTTTGAAAATATAACTTGGTAAGGTACCCGATAATATATTTATGAAAATCCCACGCCCTATAGTAATTTATTCCTAAAAAAAAAACAAATGGAAGGAAATCGAAAGAAGCTTACAGGTAAAAAATGCAGAAGTAGTTGATGTAATAAATGTAAATACTATCATAAAAATACATGAACATATAAACAACGCAACAAACACAATTCAATCAAGTTTCGATATTTGAAACAATAGAAAACACAATATCTTCATTTTGGTCCGAAGAAGGTTTGTCCGAAGATGAAATTTTCTTTGATATCGATTATAACTTTAACGGACGAGCAGGATCGTACCATAATCGATGGAGAAAGGATTATTTACAAAACGCATCTCAATCATTTGGCGTTTCAAAGGATGGTTTTATAAATATTCAGTCAGGGCAACGAGTAACGATGAGATTAAAGGGAACCAAAACAATCCTGCTTATCAAAATCAATTACGTTGCGAGTTTAGTTGGTAACTTGGTAGTCAACTATGCTCATGTTTACGGTAAATACCATTTTTGGGCCCCAAATGTCAATGATATAATGAAAGCAGCCGGCATCATTAATGAAATAATTACAACTGAACTGATAAAAGTGCGATGCCACAACGATTCAGTTCAAGAGATATTCGATAGTTTAACAGAAAAACCAATGCGTATAGTCACACCACCAACGCCATTCCACGTAAGACCTAAATCGAGATATTCTAATAAAGTAAAAAATACTCACCCAAAATAATCAAGTGAAAACTATTGTCATAAGTTAACAAAAAAATTTTGTTAATACAGTGAAACGCACATAATTTTTCCTTTAGACATGTGTTAATCATTCATTTCTATTGACCGAATCATTCTAGTACATTTTGTCACGCGTATCCATTTGAATGATCGATCGTATATTCCGATCGATTATTCAAATGGATCACTTCAGGCTCCAGTACTCTGTGAGTCTGATAACCTGGACAAACAGACAAATATTTTAAATTCCTTTACTCCCATAGTCCGATGGAGCAGTAATCCGACACGAGCGTGGAGAGTGGCTTTTCGAGGCACGGTGGTGAGACACCACCAGCTTTCTGACTCCGGGCAGCTACTGAGAATTTATTGACGGTAAAACTCAATAATTGATTAGTAAAAAAAAGACAAATCCATTAAGCCCTACATCCAAGGCTACAAGGCGTGCCTATAGAAACACATACATATATACATACTCTCGAAAAACATCTGTCTCGGGAGTGTCTGCTCATAATTTCATCCAAATCGATCACGCTGTTCACATGGAAGGTTTGTAAACACACGCACACCGAAATTTTATTTAGTTTTATGCAAATGTCGTATGATGAATTGTTTTTATGTATTTTTTGACAGAGAACGTGTTAAAACCATACAGATCCGCAACAAGTCCTAAACTTACCACAGCTCATAAGGCAGCAGGGTTAAATTTTGCTCATGAACACTGTTACTGGACTGTGGCACAATGGGGGCAAGTACTCTTTTCTGATGAGTCTCGTCTATATGGTGCTGATGGTCCCAAAAGAGGATATCGTAAACCGAGAGAGCGATATGCACAATGTGCCATATCTGAAGGGTGGGCTTTGGAGGTGGTTCAGTTTTGTTCTAGGGAGGTATAAGCTTAGAAGCCCGTGCAGAGCAGGTTATCGTAGAAAGAGGAACTGTGACTGCTGATTCGTACTGACATTCTTGAAGAGCATCTAGTGCCATACTCTGGCTTTATTGGTCAAGATATTAAATTAATGCACGATAACGCGCGCGCCCACACTGCGATGTGCGCTAGAGATTACTTGCGAGAAGTGGTGACACAGGTTCTGGACTAGTTAGCTCGAAGTTAATCAAGACCTTAATCCCATAGCACATTTATAGGATGAGCTAAAACTGTGAGTAAGACAGCGAGATCCAGCTCCGGAGAATATGCAACAGCTGAAAGCGACTTTATTGGAAGAATGGGAAAACGTACCCCGATCTTTTCTATTAAAAAGTTGATACTATCCACGAACAAAAGGATGGTATGTATAATTAAAGCCAGAGGCGCTAATACTTCTTACTAAACAGAGATTAACATCAGCGAAACTATTTTTATTTTTTTATCAGTGTGAAGTTGTAAATTTTTCTTCATTTTTGATTTTTCTTGTGTATTGCTAAAAATAAAGTTGGTTAATTTAAAAATCCATTATTTATTTAAAGAATTAACACACATCATGATCATCATCATTACAGCCCTTCACAAGTCCCCTGCTGAACATAGGCCTCCCCCAAGTAACGCCACAAAGCATGGTTCTGAGCCATCTGCATCCATCGACTTCCTGCATGTCCTACCAGGTCATCACTCCATCTAGTGGGGGGTCGCCCTACACTATGCCTACCGGTACGAGGCTGCCACTCTAGAACCTTTCTTCCCCGTCGGTTATCGGTTCTTCGAGCTATATGGCCAGCCCATTACCACTTCAGCTTATTAATCTGTTGGGCTATGTCGGTCACTCTGGTTTTACTGCGGATATCCTCATTTCTGAGTCTATCACGCAGAGAAACTCCGAGTTAAGTTATAATTAACACACGATAAAAGAATATTAAAAAAAGTTTTTATTTTGATACGCAGTCACAGTTTGGTAGGTAGCCTAACTTTAATGTCCACTACTTTATTTATATTGAAGTCGGCTGCACAAGATTTTTAATTTTACCACTTGTTGATAATTGTCACTCAATGGTGCACGCGTGACTGACCGGTGGTGGTCAGTGTTTACAAAGTGGACATGTGTCAATCGTGAAAGATTCGATCCTCTGGCCAATATTTCATCACTACAAAGCCAGGTTTTTAAAACTTAATGAATGTAACAAACATGGAACATCAATTATTCGTAGACTTAGAATTGACCATGCTTGCACACAAGTACATTTAGTCAAATTAAGAGAGTTGTGAAGTGCCGACACGCGGCACGATTAGGTATTTTCAAAAATGCCATCTGTTTCAGATCGCTCGGTCCGTATCGCCGTCGTTCGATAGAAAGAGTTACAAATGTTGAAAATAATTGCCTACATTTTCTTTTTAAAATATTGTTTCGAGCAATAACGTTTTCACCCCCTTAAATCTTTACGAAATGAGACAATTTGGGTATCATTAGATTCTGTATATATCTTAATTTAGGTCTGTACGTTTTTCTTTTTTAGTAATTCAATTTATTTTAATTTAAAAAAATAAAAACGCTCGAGGAAGTTTTTAAGCCAAAATATAGATATTTAGATGCTATTAACCTATATCATACACAATATTTCCTTAAAATAAAAACGTACGGACCTAGTTTTTCATTATATCTAAAACATTTCTAAAAATTATGAAAATTAGACCATATTTATGGGAGGAAAAACGTTATCTCTTTTGTATGAAAATTTACAGCTTCACAATCATCTAACAGCCTGGCCAGGGGACATTCGCCGTAGCAAAAATTCGCGCGGGGCGAACGGCGAGGCGTCTAGCGACTAAAACAAGTGTACAGAAATGTATGGAGCAGCCACGCGTAGCGGCGAGTGGCGACGCGACCGGCGAAATTTACTGGGCGGATCGTGCGGGCGACTGGCGGCGCGGCGGGCGAATGAAACAAATGTATGAACTATGAATCAGTACGGTGCAAGCCACGGAATCGGGCGGCAGACGCGGCGAATAGTATAGGGAACAAAATATTTTAGTTGTTTTCGCCGCGAAAAATGCCGGGCCGACAAAAACAACTTAAAATTCTATCCGCATTGACTTTTATGTCCAACTCTGGTTGAATAATAACAAGCATATAATCGCAGGTTTCGACACTCATTCTGGTATTTACTCGAAATTTTTTTCTAGATGCATTCTATTTGTTGTGGAATTCTCCATTTATAAGTTTATAACCCGATTTCTATTCAAATCATGTACTCCGCAATCTTTTCCAAATATTATGTCTTGAATCAAAAAACAATTACTTTCTAAGCAATATCGAGATAATTTTGATAAAGACATTTCACTCTCGGCCTATCTGGTCGCGGCGGCAAACGTGACTTCCCGTGGCCCTCAAATCGCGCCGCGCGAATTTTCGCCCCGCCTGTCGCTTCGCCGTTCGCGCCGCGGTTCCCCGTGGCCAGGCCGTAAGGATCAGAGATAGCTCCGTCTGTGAATGTTGATTAGATGAAGGAACCATCGACCATATTGTTTTAACTGTCATAAGCTATTTTGTTCACTCTATGATCATCTCCCTCTCAAGATTTTATAGATTTTATAGATAGGACGAGAGATGTCAACATCTCTCGTCCTATCTATAAAATTTTACTCGCTTTTAACCCACACGATAGAATAAATAATAGTACAAAAACCTACACAAGCATTCCTTTTGTATATATTCTGTGTGCTTTTATAAACACCAATAGCATAAAACTTTAATGTTATTTTTTTATAAAATATGGGTGTCAAACGAGCACACAGTCCAGCTGATGGTAAGTGGATGCTGTGGCCCATAGATATTATCTACATTTATCCCTCACCGGATATCAATTAGATAAGAGTTAATTGATCTGCACATCTCCGGAACCATGCATCCTACGTAAAAATGGACCGCAGATTCGTGATCAGAGCATGCCAAAACCTCTTACTTTTTTTTTAGGATCGTGAGTCTCGACGAACCTAAGGACTAAGATGGAATGCCTCATTTCCAGTAAAAAAAGGTCTCCGGATCTCTACACTCAGCATACGAAATACAGCAGTATTAAGCTGCTATTTTACGCTGCTACATTTGTCAATACTAACATACTAATAAAGCTATTGACAACTGTGTTTGTAAGTTTTACGTTGTAGAGCCATGCAGCTATATTAATTGTATAGTTGTAGCACGAATGGGTCGGATAGACCGGGAATGGACCACGCTCTCACAGAATACCAGCGTCAAATAGCAGCTCAATGCTGCTGTATTTCGTATGGTGAGTGTAGAGAACCGAAGACCCTTTTTACTGGAAAAGAAGCATTCCATCTTAGTCCTCAAGGCTGACAACGCATCTTCATTTCGATTCGCAAACGAGGATGGATGTAGATGTCTATGGGCCACGGCAACCACTTACCTACCATCTGGTGGACTGTGTGCTCGCTTGTCACCCTTCTCACTCAAGCTCACTCACTTAGCTAACTCAACAGTACAATCATTAGAATTAAATAAAGGAGTAAGAAAATTAATTTAAAGAAATATAAGATACAAGTATCTTCTATCTTAACAATCTTCTTTTGTACATGGACATAGTGCTTGTATCCGTTGAGCCATTCTACTCAATAAACATTATCACGCCGACATTGGCAAATGATCAAAACTGCCATAAAAAAGAAGACACGGGTGTTTGGAATTGGAAGAACCTTTACAAACTTTGAATTGTGATCTCGGAAAAATGTGATAGACTCTCGAGTAGTTAGTAAGTACCAGTTCTGGCTCACTGAGTCAGAAGTGGTACAACGTTCGTCGAGATCACGATCCTAAAAAAAAAAGAAAGAGGTTTTGGCATGCTCTAATCACGAATCTGCGATCTCTTATCTAATTGATATCCGGTGAGGGCCTCCACCGTCATTAGCGCCCCATTATTATTTATCTATTGTTCATTGAATACCGTCATTCGTGCGTCGGCTTATCAGTGCTATTGTATTATACTCCTTTGTTCCTATCTACAACACTAATCTGAATCATCAATAAAACACATTACCTAATTTTGTTAAAATTTTTATTTACAAAATACAAAATCTTATTACTTATTATATATATCTATAAAATAGGAGCGAAACACCTCATCCACAAAAATATCGTTGTACAATGTGTTCCCCTATATAAAAAACTTATATAGCAAATACATTAAGCATTATTCGCCACAAACTGAAGTCCACTCATTCTGAATTCTATCAACATTCCAGTTCCATCTTTTATAATTTCTTTTTAAAAACTGTAGATGATATCGTACAGGTGCCCGTCCATATGAATCAAAATATTGACCGACGTCATTCGGGTTTATCATCTGTATCCAAATTGCATATTACATACGTTGGTACGTGGGTGTACATGGGCAGTCTATTGGCAGCATAAACATTATTTTCTAAAGTGGGGTGAATCTTTTTCAGATGTTGTTGTACATCTAGTGTATCCATGATATTACTGCTATTAGTAGATTATTACAGTACCAATCTACTCAATTACAGACATAGGAATGATCAATTATAGTGATTTTTAAATATTAAATTGCATTCTTTTGTGTTATACAAAACGTATTTGAGTCATCAATACACTGAACAAGACAGAACACGAGGGACGAAGGAATGCTTAGATAAGCAACAGAATGTGAGATAAGCTGGTTGACGCATAAAGTTACTATCAATTCCACTGCAGAAATTCTTT
Organism: Parnassius smintheus behrii; assembly: GCA_036936625.1. Taxonomy (NCBI): domain Eukaryota; kingdom Metazoa; phylum Arthropoda; class Insecta; order Lepidoptera; family Papilionidae; genus Parnassius; species Parnassius smintheus. The sequence goes on along the minus strand of JAUPFT010000024.1, from coordinate 25,229,020 downwards.
AGATTAGAATTATTACTTACTGGTACTATATAAGACATGGAGTTAGTGTATGGTCGTTTGACCGCAGTGGATCTATCAATACTACATTTGTGTTACTTCAACGCGTCAAAAGGCCATGGATGTAAGTGTTTATTCTATTGACAAACTTACTTTTCCTTCTGTTATTTTCTTACGTGTGTATGATTTAGTGTTAACCAATTATATTTAAATATTGTGTGTGTATATGATTAAGCCGTGGTAGCTCAGATGGTTAGCGCAAGCTGTAAATTAATTTCACAGTATGCAACCCGGGTTCGATCCCCGCCGGCACCAATTAAATTGTTAATTGCAATTTTAAGTGCTGATTTACCACGTGATCAACCGTGAAGGAATACATCGTGAGGAAACCTACATGTCTGAGAAAATTTCGAAGGCATGTGAAGTTTGCCAACACGCATTGAGGCAGCGTGGCGAATATTTCCTAGCCTTAAAATCCTCTCAGAAATGAGAGGAGGCCTATGTTCAGCAGTGGACTTTAATAGGCTGTAACTTTAACTTTTTTAACATTTATGATTAAGTGTTAACAAATTGATATTAACATGATAACTGTGTTGTTGCAGAAATCATTGAGCTTCGATGAAAATACCTATAAACAGTATTACTACTCGCCACTCTCCCCTAAAGAAGAGAGTGATGACATCGTCATTAATAATAACACATGCGATGGTGGAAAAAGAAAATCGCAATCGATTGATCATTTTTTTGAAGCTGAATCAAAAATAAAAAGAGGATGCTGTTATCATCAACCGTAGCACGAGCCGCTAGAGATGGTGTATCATACATTTCTACTAATTCTGACGACGGAGACCAAGCGACACATCTCATCAAAATTGAAATGTACGATATGAAGAAGCTATGGATAGCATATTCCAATGATCAGTAGTTGGAATCTTGGAAGATTCCAACTAATGATCAGTAGTTGGAATCTTGGAAGATTCCAACTACTGATCATTGGAAACATGCTTCCACGAGGATTATATATTACGTAAAGACTAATAAGGATAGCATCTACGACCACACAAACGCCCTCGTATACAATGTTACAAAGACAATAACAGAAAATGAAACAGTTAAAAATACTTTTCTAACAATGACAGTCATTAGCTGATCATTAGTGAATGTGATTCTGTTTACTTAAATTACAGGAAAACAAGAGCAGAAGGAAGAGATGAGTGTGGCATACGTGTACAGAACACATCATTGAATAACAAAACTACAACACTGAGTGGAGAAGAAAACAAGAAGAATATGAAGTACTCAAGAGCTGAATATCCATTCTTCAGTTCAAAATGCTAGATTTTGCTCAGTTTCGAAAACTGGCCTCTCGTTATGCGACAGAATCCTGAAGATCTTGCAGAAGCCGGTTTCTTTTATACTGACCATGCAGACAGGACCAAGTGTTTCCATTGTGGTGGTGGTTTAAAAGATTGGGAAGATGATGATGATCCTTGGCAGCAGCATGTTCAGTGGCTTAGTCAGTGTGCTTATGTAAACATTTAAACTCGAACAGAGTTTTGTATTAGATTAAATAGAATATTTATAAAGAAATAAAAAATAATATATTGCATACAATTTGTTTTATTTAATTTTATAACGTTTCACATAGTTACATACACACAAAATGCATTACACATAACTCGTAAAATCTAGCACACAAAACATATTATAACCTTAACTAATATAGTCTATAGTAACATTTCTGTTTTTATCTAGTTAATTGTTTGTATTAGTGAGGATTCAAATCGTACTTCTAATCTTACACTACCATGCTTTACGAGATTCCAATGAGCTGATGAGTTGGCTGATAAATCAGGAGTTAAGTCAAATACAAATAGACAGTAACCTTTGACATACTGTTCACAAGAGATTCCATTTCCTTCATTAAGAAGGTGAATACCAGTTCCCGAGAATAGGATATGATATGCTGATGTAAATATACTATTATTAAAAGATGGTTGCAAATCTTTTGTTGACCATCAATATATAAGCTGAAAGAATTAATACCATAGTTTTCAAAGTTAAATGGATTTTTAGTAAGGGAACCATTAAATGCAGAATTGTTCACAAATCCAATTATACATCTTTTGGGTACCTGCCCTAAAAATATATTATCAAGAGTTTTTCCTTGAACACCCGATGGAATTGTTAAAACTTTTACTTCAGCTCGAGTAATAGGATATTTAGCAGTGGTAGAAGCTAAAACTTTTTGATGTGCGAGTAATACACTTGGATTAATTCGTGCTCATCGAACAATAAGAGTTGCGTCCGTAATGCAAACTTTAAACTTTACATCGTTTGACCCAGCAATTAAATTAAAGTTCTCTCTTGATCGAACCAATTTAACACTCATTTCAACACCATTAATTAAAAATTTATCTTGGTTGAAAATGTCACCGTGAAGATGACCAATCATTTCTATTTCCTTACTTTCCCTAATCAATTCCTGTCTTTTAACAAATCCTATGTTTTTACCATCCGTAGAATCCATTTTTCCTGCTGTATCATCATACCAAAGACTACAAGTAAGATGAGATTGTTTAGCAGCAGGAGCATAGTTTAAAAGGGTTTCCATGTATGCTCGATATGCATAGGTATTATTAGGTGGTGATACAAGTTTTTGGTTTAAATAAACATCAAGTTGACTAAAAAGTGAATTCAGCCAATTATTTACAGGTGCTACTATTGTAGTAGATATCAAGTTAGTTGAATCTTGATTTAATACTTTTGCCTTTATGTGGAGTAAATATATGAGACAAATCTATGTAGTCATCGCCTGTCCCAGGAACTTGAAACTCGATAGGTCCATCATCACCAAGAGATGAAATTGGTTTATAATGAATCCACAATCCATTTTCAATGCTAGTTTGTGTAGACGGTAGTGCAAATAAATCCAATTCTGACTTAACGCACTCGCAAGAATGATTATGAAGGAAAGACATATTTAATTTGAAAATATATCTTTAATATTTTTTGGTTTTAGACCAAGTTTTTTCGCAGCTTTCACTTTAGCAGTTAATGGTGGAATGAACGAGGTCAATCGTTTTCTTTTAGTTTTATACCCAGATCCTGTCATGTTAAATTAATCAATTTTCTCATAAGCCTTTCGTTTTAAATTCGTACTAACTTGCTTTAGACGATCTTTTATTGAGGCTTTCATAGGACGCACTTGAACCATATCCGATAAAAGTCCTACTCCAGCGCCTAATGCCTTCTTACCAATCACTCGAGCACCACTTGAAAGTATAGGTAAAACTGATCTAAATAACCCCCCTAAGAAGCTCCCAATACCATGACCGCGTTGGTATGGTGAACCCTTATAAATTACTCCAACTCCTGACCCAGCTTGATGTGTATAATAATTTTCATATGGACATTTATGATGATCACGAAGAGAATTCATTATTATAATTTTCGGAAATGTAGTTTATTAAACACGGTTCCAGGCTGGAATGGTATTTTTTGTCCTGTGCTCGATCTCATAACTATTTCCAGCGTATCGAACTCTCTTCGCATAACAGGTAAGTAGTGAGGTTGAGAGAAAACGTGCATTTTATTTGCACCATAAATGTATTTTGTAGGATCTAATGAAATGACTCTTAGTAAAGGAGTCATAACATCACCCACAAACTGAGGATCGATAATGTCGCAATATAGAAATAGTTGAGACGGTAACCCTAAGTGTAAATTAGCAGGACACTTTCCAAAATTTCTCTCTAGGAGGTTTTTATTTGGTTCATAACCTAGTTGTAAACTTAATTTGCGTGATAATGTTACGGATGTTATATTTTTATCCAAAACAGAAATAGACACAAATTTTGTTATTTCATCATAGCGAAATTTCAAGTTCTCTCCGATACCATTTAACACTCTTAAAATATGCTCAACGTTATCATAGTTGGAAGGTGGAATATGTTTTTTGTAGTACACTATGGATAGTTTATCTTCATTAGGCATTAACATAGATTTTGTAAAGTATATAACATTTTCATGATCTTGAACAGTGAACATGGTACATGGATATTGAAACTCGACAACTCCAACCGACCATTCACCTTCTAATTTAATAGCTTTCGGTAATTTCGTTGAAAAATTTGTGGTCTTGTTATCAGGAAAGAATTCCATTGAACTATTGCTGAGCAAAGTTAAATAAAAACTTTCTTTATTCATATTTCTTTTAAACTAGAAGCTAAAATCCAACTGTTAAATTTATCTGGATAACCTTTCTACTTCACTAATACTTTTTTTATGTTACTTGAGTAACGAGTGTCAATTATTTTATCTATTTTATATTGTGAGGTCGGATTGTAAGTGATTTTCTGTAATTCTCTTTCATAAAAAGTACCAACTATTGGTTCATTTTGTAAATCTGTTATTGTATAAACAACCCATGGAGATCTATCAATTATTGAAGATATAATAAATATTTCATCACTCCAATTTGATTCATATCCTTTTTGGAAAACATGTTTGTATTTAGTTATTAGAACATAATCACCCACATTGAAATTTGGTTTAGGATTTTCTAAAGAAAGTTTGTTTCCCCGTCTATCATAAAGATTAGTCCAAACTGTCATAATATTGTTGGAATTTACATCACATGGGCACATCTTAATACTAGAGTGAAAGCTGTGATTATAAGAGTATATTAAATCTTGTAAAACATCTATATATCTGTAAATATTATTATGAGTGAAATAACGCCACATTTTCATTTTTAGTGTTCTTTGAAAGCGTTCAACAATACTGGCCTTAATGTCAGGATTGTTAGTGGTATAGTAATTAATCTTTTTGGATTTAAAGTATTTTTGTACATTTTTTGAAACAAATTCTGTACCTTTATCAGATTGTATGTGAATAGGTGTTCAATTACTTTCAGTAAATATACTTTCAAAACATTCTTTAGTTGTTTCTGAGTTTTTCTTTTTCATTGGTCTTGCAAAAGCATATTTACTAAATACATCAATAACACAAAGTATATACTTGAAACCATCATTATATAGAGAATAAGTTCGCATATCACTTAAATCAGCTTGCCACAGTTCATTAATATTTGATAGAATGTACCTATTACGCGGGATTTTTTTTCGAATGGGTTTATATAATGTGTATGTTTCTTGTGATTTTAACCATTCCTTTACTTATTTTTTATTCATTTTACCCTTCATGGCTATTGATAATTTATCAATACTACCAAAACCAACGGGATTAGATGGATCATAATAAATCCTGTTAATTTCTTCTAGTACAGGGTCCATTTTTCCCACTCAAGCCTTTTACGAATTTTAGTTGTAGACTTTTTATCTCTACTGCTTGGTGTAGAAAACTCTTGAAATTCAATCTCAGAGGGTTTGTTCAGATCTTTTGCTTGAAGTTGGTTAATAAGCTCACATATCTTTGGATTTCCAATATAAGTAAGTGGTACTTTAATATCTCTTAATGCTTCAGCAAATCTATCCCACTCTACTGGATCACTTCTTTTTAAGGGTCTTAGTGAATCATTTATTAAATCAACAATATTACTTCCAGGAATTTTTTCATTATCAATTATGACTGTACCTTCATTATCCCAATGTATTTTACTTTTACTTGTTTCAACTAAGTTTAATAATAACTGTCCTTTTTTATTATAAGTTTTTGGTATTAAACTGAGTATTTGAGCTGGTGTGTAAAGTGGATTTTCATCATTTTCTTTACTTTTAATGGATCGATTCTCCTCCAACAAAGATTCAGCATCAACTGAAGTTTTTAGATCTCTATCTTTATTTTTAAAACCAATTTTAGACTCATTTGAATCTTATCAGAATAAATTGGTAATCTGAGTGGTTGACGATCCTCTTCGGTAAAATGAAGGTATATTTGAAGTGTTTGTAAATATAACATCCATTTCTTTCGGTCTTCCGTCTTACTATTCATAATATTTTGCATTTCAATATCTAATCGAGATAAACTACTATTTACCTTATTTTCTTGTTTTAATTTTTCAATCAATCAAAGTTCGATAAGTATCATTTTCTTTGCATTTTCCATGTTAACTGGCTAGTCCACTCACTAATCCACTCAATATTGCACTTAATATTATATCGTAAGAGAGCCCCTCCTTTTTGTATAATTATATTTTTTCTTAGTTTGTGTTTACAATTACGCACTAGTTGACGGAGTATATTTTTGTGTTTATTCAATTTTTGTTTATCTTGATCTTTAAGAGGTACTTTTCATTGTAAAACGTTATAAATACACTCACAAATACAGTTAATTTCTTCTTCATCACACGTTTTAAGTAATGCTCTTTGATATTTTGGTTTAAGGGTATGCAAAGCGTTTAGCAAATGTTTATGCGTTGTGAGTCGACGATGCATCATTTAGCAATGATTTGAAATGTTTGATTCTTGGTGTATTTAAACTCTTTTGTGGGGACGTAGACTATACAGAAACCATTAAATGGGAAGACATTTGTCTTGATACGACAAAAATTATTGGTATTCTGTTTGAAATCTACCATTAAATATCCATGCGCCTCTAGAGTTGCATCCCTGTAGGCATCTTCAATGAATTTTGGGTTATCTGGTGACACTTGTCGCGCTAAATTCTTATTTGAGTTTTATCTCGAGGGTTTTTAAAATATATTATATAACTTGAGTTTAAAAGGATATGTCTCTTTGCCCTTTACCCTGATAAAATAAATTTTGTGTTAAATAAAATACACTAAGATTCCTGTGATGAGTACCTTTTGTAAATATATCCACAATTCTTCCATCGGACTCTCTCATTAGATCATCAATAATAACAAGATGTGGGTTTTCACCATCAAACATATTAACATTAGGAATACCTTGATGTTAGTTAACATTTGGTAAATTATATAAAGGTTGCATTTCATCAAAGCACCATGTGATCTGATTAAAATCACAATTACATATTTCTGTTATTGATTTTATGAAATTTGTTACAAAATTTGACTTCCCACACCTACTTGGTCCTGCCACAATAGCAGTAAACGGATGGATAAAATGAAACATTACACACGTCTAAAGTTCTAAGGGGTGAAATAAAAAATGAATGTGTTGGTGTAAACAATTAATATATATTGCAAAAATTATATAAAACAGAATGCTCCGTATACTATTTCTAACACAATTAGTACATCATAATTTTACAATCAACTCAACCTCAAATAAATACACACACACACACGCAAATATAAACAACAATTAACTTAAATTATTTACAATAAAACAATGATTAAATATGTAATAAACTCTACGTCATATTATACTATTATCATTATTTTACAATCAATACAAATTTTATTTACATGCAGACATAAAATTAAAAAATATCAACACTTAGCGCAGTTTATAATGACACCAAGCTAATGTTTCAATATTATTATTCAAAATATGCCTCTTTGTGTCATTATATGATAAACCAATCTTATTTAATTTTTGTGTAAAAATTGTATGTTCAATTGATTTAAATCTAAGCATACTATAATATTGCACTTTTTTTTTATTAAATAGAGAAGACTTATAACTATCCATGGTCATCTTTTTAGTGATACATTTATTTACCCCTTTTGCCTTGGCTATAGTCTTATTCTTAAGCTAAAAGCGTACATTTTGGATCGTAAACCCACAAATTCTTTCATGATTTTACCATTATTTTCATCTTTAAAAAATCTAATTACTTTTTATTTAATTTCGGATATTCAAAAATATTATTTGTATCATAAGCTGAGGTATCAAAGTATGATGAAAGGTCAGGTTTTATATCAGAGTAAAAATCATCTGTATATATATGATATATTAAACTATCCGTATCTGTATACAATAATTTGATTTTACTAAACTTTTTAACCATATAGTTATAATGAAAATCACACATTAATGTTTTTGAAATATCTAAAATGCAAAACCCTAAATAAATTGTTTTGTTATATATTAACTTCGTTTTTCGCAACTGAACCGCAACTAGGTTTTCCGAAAATATTGAAAGACTATGAAATTGTGGTTTAGCGATTAAATCTTGAGCACCTAAAGCTTTGCCCTGGTTCTCCCAGTGTGTAACTAATTTTATGTTAACCCTTTTTTCAATATTCTCCATAGTCTTACCGAAGACTGAATTATTCATTAATTTATAAAAATCTTTTACGAAATCTGATTTTGCTAACGTTCTTAATTTTGTGTTTAGATCTATGTACATCTTCAACCAGGGAGACTGCTTAAATTTTAAAACTCTATGAATTTTAATTAATTTAACCCCCATTTCTATGCACTGCTTTAAATTTCTGTAATGAATTACATATTTATCTTTATTATTTAAATTTGGGACTAGTTTACTTTCATTAATATTGCCTGCACAAATGTTTTCAGGACATAAAGGAAAGTCGGAATGTAAATCATGAAGTTCATCTAGATATTCCAAATCAACTTCTAAAATAAAACCGAAGTCCGATGTCTCAGACACATTAAATTCTGTATTCGGATTTACCCATTCGAATCCACCAGTAGGAAGACATTGAGACATAGCCCAACCATATAAATTGTGATATATGAATTTGGTTTCCCTGCATCATAATCCCCCATGTATTTGTTATTAGCTCTAGCATAACGATTACTACATTGAGATACACCACCCCTGATACCTGATCTAATAAATGCAATTTTCTCATAATCTGTTAAAAGTTCTAATTATATTTTTGTATATTTTAACATTGCATCCCAACTTAAACCGGGTGCTGTGTAATAATGGGCAGGGTCTAAATCATAAGTATTAATATGTACATTACTTTCTAAAGTTTTCAAACACATCGGTTAAAAGTAAAACGTCTGTTTTTAAATACAGGTTTGAATAATCTAGCATATTACAACACCCAAAGTGTGTCCCAAACATCTTTAGCATGATTGTAATCATCATTTGAAATATGGGAACCTGTGAACGAGCTATAAATAATTGTTTGTTCGGGGAGCGATGTTAGGCTTAAACTATCATAATTAGTGATAAGTTCATATGGATAAACGCCTTTCCGTTTTAAACGAAAGAAATCTTCATCATTAGGATAATTTCTACGTAATTCTTGAAATTGATCATTACTGAGATTTTTGGCCAATTCTTCTAATTTACATGATAAAAACTTAAATGAATCTATGAATCTCAATATAATTTCGTGGTTATTCATTTTTAATTTTTTGGAAAAGGATACATATTTTTCTTTATTTTGAGGGATAACTTCGACTTCACCATCACAAAAGTTTAACGCGTGAACAATAAAATGAGCATCATAGTGACTAAGGTTGTGTAAAAATATTGGTATACAACGAGGTGTTCTGAACTTCGAGCTACATGATTCATGAGCAACACCTATAAAACTGCCGGTATACCAATCAAAATCATAAAAATGTTCTGCTAACTCTGTTTCACAAATATGACAAATGGTTGCATTTGAAATTTGGTTTTTGTCTTCATTTGTTAGCGGAAGTGGAAGATATTTTTGAAGTCTATTTATTTCTTTTAGATTGTTAGATAAACACTTGTGCATAGTTGGGTCCGCAATATGTTACATATTTTGATAATTTATCATCAAGTGAATATTTTATATAATAACCAAAACTATGTACTTCATGTTTCTGAATATTGTGTGAAAGGTTTGGAAGGATCGTTAGAATATGATTCTATTGGTTTTAAAAATGCTTCAAAATCAGCATAAACTACGAATGGTATCTTTAACTTTTTTTCATAACTATCAAATGTAATTTTATCATTTGAAATAGGTTGACCAAACCAATTCTTTTTTTTTTAGTTTCGCTGTTTGGTAATTCTGTACAAATGTGGGCACAATCGTATTGTTCATGGTTATTTAACCTTTCCTGAGATGGAAAGTGAAGTAGACATGCTTCGCAAATGTACATGATGTAACCGTCTTTTGAAATTTGTTTACTAACTAACCGCGATAAATTTTTTATGTAACAATAATGATTTTTTGTATCCTTGGAAAAAATAATAAATTGAAATGTCTATCTTTACGACACTTTGTTAGAAATAGTGGACCTACTATAGAATTACATCGTTTTTCTTTATTATATTCTAACCCAAAAACATTAATAATAATATCATTTAATTTCTCTACTTTTGCTATGTCAGAAATTTTAACTGGAAAGGAAATACCATCAAATTTAAGTTTATTTGCATGTTTAACGTACGATGATGCACGATCCGCGTTTTTGTTTACGGGATATAACGCCGTGAGTAACGCCCATTTAAAACAAAAATAATCTTTGCTTTTTACATGTATTACAGCCTTTTTTAATTTTATGTCACGAGGAAGATCTATGTATGAAGTACCGCGTAGGGGGTTAAATTTATTAACATTCATGTCTATAGATTTTATGTTTTTTAGACTCCATCCACTATCTTTTTTTTTTCAAATGCACTAATTTTAATAGTATTTGTATCATTTAAAGATGAAAAAAAATATTTAAGTCATCTCCTTGACAAATAATATAGTTAAGCGTTTGAAAATCGAACGTATCATGAATATCTTTAGTTTGTTGAACAAAATCAGCATGCAATATGAAGTTTAATTTAAAAAGGAATCCGGCTAGGAGTGGCTATTTGTCAACCTCACCAGTGTCCCTGTGGTAGCAGCGTCGATGAGTTTGGGCTCCACGGACTTTCATGCAAAAAAAGTGCAGGTAGGTTTTCCCGTCACGGTTCTTTGAACGAAATCATCCGAAGGGCTCTTGTCTCTATAAATATCCCCTCGGTTTTAGAGCCTTGTGGGATATTTAGAGACGATGGCAGGAGACCCGACGGTATGACTTTGGTCCTTTGGGAGAGAGGTAAAGCCCTAGTGTGGGATGCTACTTGCGTTGACACTTTGGCGGCCTCTCATCTCAAGGGTACCTATTTTAGAGCCGGGGCGGCATCAGAGACAGCCGAATCTAGTAAATGGCGCAAATATGAGTCTTTGAGAAATGACTACATATTTGTGCCATTTGCTGTAGAGACTATTGGTCCGTGGGGTCCACGTGCAATGAAGTTTCTAAAGGAACTGTATCCACGACTGGTCGTCGCTGCTGGTGATAAGAGGGCTGGTTCTTTCCTCGCTCAAAGGCTAAGTATAGCTATTCAGCGAGGAAACGCAGCCAGCGTTCTTGGCACTATACCGCGGGGAGCAGGTCTTTTTGACGATTTAAATTTTTAGTTTTAGGTTTTCTATATTATAGTTTCTTCTTTTACATTGTATATATAATTAGTTTTAATCGTAAATATTATAATTTAAAAATTATGTGTTGATGAATACACTCTTGTATTAAAAATAAAATATCATCTTTAATAGAATTTAAAAATAGTTCAGGAGTTTCAAAATTTACCAATGTCGAACTATCTACTCTACTCTTGATTTTATAAGTTAAAATCCTATTTCCAAAAGCAGATTCAATAACACTAACGTTTGATAAAGAATTATGTGAATTTAAAAGATTATTTTTGTGAACATTACTTTTAAAATGATTAGCTAAATACCGTTTCTTGATAAATATATGACATGTTAGATGACATTCCACTTGATCATCGTTACTGATACTGTTCCCTGCAGAGGTAGGCGCTTCTGCTTCCGTTGTTGGTTTTTTGATGATCTTGGGTTCTTTGCTGCTCGTTCGCTTCGTTCCTCTTCCAAGTTGTAGTGGTTGACTACTAAAATGTTTAAATTTATTAAAAACTGTATAAGACAATGTGTAAATTATGATCGAAATGAATGTTTAGTTTACTTACTTAAACTGTGTTTCAACCATCGCACAGTGATTATACAACTCATCATCATACGATGAATCGAACAGTTGATCCTTCTCCATTTCATCACAAACTTTAGACAACTCCTGATTTAATTCGTTGTTGAATAGTTCCGTATTCTTTTCCATGGTTGTGGAGAAGAAAGCACTGGTGCACACTTCACTGAAGTTTGCCATCCTTATAGTAAAGAAGAAAATAGGTAGCAGAGTAAGTAACAGTTCAGTGTTGGTAGACCAACTGATACCCAAATTTCAAATAATGTCCAATATTTATAGTCTAGTGAAGGACTAGAAATAGAATATAATGAGTACACAGAAGTAATTTAAGTAAACAGAATCACATTCACTAAGGATCAGCTAATGACTGTCATTGTTAAAAAAGTATTTTTTAACTTTTTCACTTTCTGCTATTGTCTTTGTAATTTTGTATACGAGGGCGTTTGTGTTGTCGTAGATGCTATCCTTATTAGTCTTTACGTAATATTTAATCCTCGTGGAAGCATGTTTCCAATGATCAGTAGTTGGAATCTTGAATAGCTTCTTCATATCGTACATTTCAATTTTGATGAGATGCGTTGCTTGGTCTCCGTCGTCAGAATTAGTAGAAATGTATGATACACCATCTCTAGCGGCTCGTGCTACGGTTGATGATAACAGCATCCTCTTTTTGATTTTTGATTCAGCTTCAAAAAAATTATCAATTGATTGCGATTTTCTTTTTCCACCATCGCATGTGTTATTATTAATGACGATGTCATCACTCTCTTCTTGAGGGAAGAGTGGCAAGTACTCGTAGTAATACTGTTTATAGGTATTTTCATCGAAGCTCAGTGATTTCTGCAACAACGCAGTTATCATGTTAATATCAATTTGTTAACACTTAATCATAAACGTTAAAAAAGTTAAAGTTACAGCCTATTAAAGTCCACTGCTGAACATAGGCCTCCTCTCATTTCTGAGAGGGTTTTAGGGCTAGGAAATGTTCGCCGCGCTACCTCAATGCGTGTTCGCAAACTTCACATGCCTTCGAAATTTTCTCAGACATGTAGGTTTCCTCACGATGTTTTCCTTCACCGCTGAGCACGTGGTAAATCAGCACTTAAACTTGCAATTAACAATTTAATTGGTGCCGGCGAGGATCGAACCCGGGTCGCGTACTGTGAAATTTACAGCTTGCGCTAACCATATGAGCTACCACGGCTTAATCATATACACACACAATATTTAAATATAATTTGTTAACACTAAATCATACACACGTAAGAAAATAACAGAAAGAAAAGTAAGTTTGTCAGTAGAATATTGACAAACTTACTACACTAACTCCATGACTACAGTTGCTTGGTCTTATATAGTACCAGTAAGTAATAATTCTAATCTAAAGAATTTCTGCAGTGGAATTGATAGTAACTTTATGCGTCAACAAGCTTATCTCACATTCTGTTGCTTATCTCAGCATTCCTTCTTCCTTCGTGTTCTGTCTTGTTCAGTGTATTGATGACTCAAATACGTTTTGTATAACACAAAAGAATGCAATTTAATATTTAGAAATCACTATAATTAATCATTCCTATGTTTGTCATTGAGTAGATTGGTACTGTAATAATCTACTAATAGCAGTAATATCATGGATACACTAGATGTACAACAACATCTGAAAAAGATTCACCCCACTCTAGAAAATAATGTTTATGCTGCCAATAGACTGCCCATGTACACCCACGTACCAACGTATATAATATGCAATTTGGATACACATGATAAACCAGGGTCACATTGGGTAGCTTTATATATCGATACGAATGACGTCGGTCAATATTTTGATTCATATGGACGGGCACCTGTACGATATCATCTACAGTTTTTAAAAAGAAATTATAAAAGATGGAACTGGAATGTTGATAGAATTCAGAATGAGTGGACTTCAGTTTGTGGCGAATAATGCTTAATGTATTTGCTATATAAGTTTTGAGGGATGTTCAATGCATAGTTTTACGAGTATATTTACAGGGAACACATTGTACAACGATATTTTTGTGGATGAGGTGTTTCGCTCCTATTTTATAGATATATATAATAAGTAATAAGATTTTGTATTTTGTAAATAAAAATTTTAACAAAATTAGGTAATGCGTTTTATTGATGATTCAGATTAGTGTTGTAGATAGGAACAAAGGAGTATAATACAATAGCACTGATAAGCCGACGCACGAATGACGGTATTCAATGAACAATAGATAAATAATAATGGGGCGCTGATGACGGTGGAGGCCCTCACCGGATATCAATTAGATAAGAGTTAATTGATCTGCACATCTCCGGAACCATGCATACTACGCAAAAATGCACCGCAGATTCGTGATTAGAGCATGCCAAAACTTTTTTTTTGGATCATGAGTCTCGACGAACGTTGTACCACTTCTGACTCAGTGAGCCAGAACTGGTACTAACTAACTACTCTTTCGCGAATTGTGAAGTATTACGGGAATAGATTTTTTTCTTTTTTTATTATTCAAATAATTATGAAAACCGCTACGACCAATCTATAATATTAATATAGGGTATAGGTAAACGTTCAAAAACGTTTAAAATCTGAACTGTAGAGAAAGTTGGTAACGAAAGAATGTGTCCTAATAGGTATGTACATACGCTTTCAAAACTACAAGATTTTATATGAAGTCCTTCTTTTTTGTGATATGTTTTATTACCTAATTATCATATTTTTATAACCATAGACAGTAAGCCGCTAAAGTCGTAATCAAGGCTGCAACAACACGATAGTATCTCTATTTTTACAATCTTATTATTTTTTGTGTGGTAGAGCCTTCGATCAACAATACCAACTAGATAACGGGTCACGTACAAAATCATAGCTAAATACTGTGCGCATGAATATAAACTATGAAAAGACAAATTAAATAACATTTAGTGTGAAATCAACCATAAGTCATAACAAATAAAGTTCTTTTTCCCGTTACTAAAAGAACTGTTTTATTACTAAAAGATTTTTGTTTGATATTAGAAGAGAAGACTGGTTGTTTCTTTCAGTATGTTATTTGATAGATACGTACGTCAAAGTTTACTACTTAGAAGTTTATTAAAAAATTATAGACGTCAAACACAATGTTTAATGCATAAAAGTCTATCGAAAAAAATCGTGAAAATAAAGGTTTATCTTATAATACTTATAATTTTTATTATTTTTTTCCTAATTTATTCAAATAATATAATTGAATATTTTATAATAATAATTTTAATAATTGTGATTATTTGCAAAGAAAACACAGAAAACTGCCAATCTCGCGAGATCTCGCAGTATTGTTATTCATAAACTCGCGGAATCTCGATGGAGCCCCAATCTCGCGAAATTTGCATTCCCTAGTCCTCCCCATCTCTTCGGACCTCGGATAATCTTATAATACTCCAGCGCAACTTGTCTACCTCTTCTTCCAGCTCCGGGATCTTCAGACATCAGGGTGCGTGCGTTGTATTGCCAGGTCGAGTCGTTTTAGGTGGCAACCGAACCTCCACCGGAGATCTTAGCGCCCCTAGCCCTGCCGTTACCATGGTTGCCACCGTAGCCACGAATAGCAAGGCCGCTGGGGATTGGGGGTCGTTTGTTTGTGTCATTGCTCATGGGGGAATGTTTGCCATAGTTGCCACGAATGGCGAGCGGGTTGGCAACCGCAGTTTTTTATTGTATAATTGCTGTTATCAGGAAGCCGCTGCTGCCCTTCTCCTGCCTGTCTCCCTCTGTCGCCTCTTACGACACCCACGGGAAGATATGAGGTAGCGGATGTTCTCAACCGCCACTACACCGCTGAGACCTGAGATTTGTATAGTCTTAAATGAAAACACAACAAACAAATCAGTAGATTGGCATCAGTGCATTCCTAATAAAGCCAAAAAATAATAAAAACTACGGTTACAAACCCGCCAGCGTGGCAACTATGGCAAACAATCCCCCGTCTGAAGCAATCTGTAGGGGAGGCCTGTGTTCATTATTCTTCTATGGGCTATAACGGTAACAGTCAATCAAAGTACGTGCAATATGAAAAAAAAAAACATTGCGAATGTTGATATAATATACAAATTTACTGATCGATAAATTAAAAAAAAAACTATAGTATTTTTTGCCATTTCGAATTATTTAACAGCGACGGATTCGTTTCTATTTTGGTTCACTATGTAGTGGCATTATGCCTTTTTTCATAATGAGATTCAATTTTTATCAGAATTTTAATAATCAATGCCTTCTCTGCAGTGATGCTCTATTCTATAGCTACCTATAGGGGTGCCATCTTTTTTTTTAACAAATATGTTATCTATTTTTTCCAAAAAAGATGCTAAAATATAATACTTTTGAGAAATTCAGTAGAAAAAAAGTACACATATATTTTTTCATATGAATTCGTTATTGCTCTTTGCTTTGACCGTCAATGTACTAACCACTTTACCTCCTATATTACCTTAAAATAATTATAGTTTTTTTTCAATTTAGATTACAGATTCCCAAAATGGTCTATATCGACCCCTAGAGGTCTATGACAACCTGCAAGGGGTTTACGTCAGGGAAAAAAAATTGTTGGTCCATGAAATGAAAATGGGGGTCCACGATAGTGGATCTTTCATTTTGAACTTGTAAAAACCTGAGAGTCGCAGTCTCAAAGCTTCGCTACCTTGCACTGACTTGTTCAATTCATCAATCTATAAATACGGATGTGGAACAAATACGTTTATTCGTTTCCTGAATCTCGAAAAGGAAAGTACTAAGAAAATATTTTAAAAAATATAAACAGATAGTATATCACACAAATTATAGTGTTATTTTGTTTGAGAGTGCTGGAGAAAAGTAAGTACATTATTTTTTATTAAATTTTAGTTTTGTACTCGTAGTTAGCAAAGATAGATAAATTACGCCAATCATGACTTTAGTTATTAGTAGTTTAATATTCAATCATGCAAAATTACATGAGTACTCCTCAATAGTTTCTTTTGAAAGTTTTAGCAGTCGGTATTATAATTACAGTGCAATCTCCGTAATTCGAGCTAATTGTTGCAAGAAGATGTTCAAATTATGGAATGTTTTCGGAAAAATCAAAAAATATTTTAATATACAGCTGCTGGATTGTCTGTCTTATTTAAATAATTTAATTTTGCCCACAGATGACTGATGCCATGTCCGAGTCTAAAAAGAAATAGACAGTACAGTGTCGATTATTTGAAATTTGGCTTCATTTCATCATTGCCGGAAAAACAATTGCCTATGTGCCTTTTATGCAACAAAGTTTTGGGCAATGACGCTATGAAACCATCTAAACTGCAAGATCATCTGTGAAGATGCCACCCTGATAAAACAGAGAAAGATTTGAAATACTTTCGAACATTCAAAGATAAACTTCAGAAGAGACCTACACTGGACAGAATGTTCGCTTCGACGTCACAAAGAAATGATGATGGTTTGCGGGCGTCTTACAATATCTCGTTACTTATAGCAAAATCAAGAAAACTGCATACTATCGGAGAGAAATTAATTTTGCCAGCCGTTGAAGATGTTTTCAAAACTGTTTTACACAAATCTGCATCTGATATCATTAAAAGAATTCCCTTAAGCAACAATACTGTTGAAAGACGTATTGATGAAATGAGTTCCGATATTGAAAGCTTCTTATGTAATAATTTGCAAACGACCCATTTCTCTATACAACTGGACGAGTCAACTTTACCTGATAATGCAGCATTATTATTGGCATATGTTTGTTTTATTATAAATCAAGAAATCTACGAAGAACTGCTCTTCGCAAGAACTTTGATAACCGATACTAAAGGTGAATCAACATTTCATGTTTTGAAGGATTACTTCATTGAAAAAGCAATTCCTTTATCAAATATAATATCAGTAGCTACAGATGGACGTTATCGAGGATTTATAAGCTATTTAAAACAAAATGTGTCAGGGGTGTTAGCAATACATTGCGTCATCCATCGACAACATTTAGTTACTAAAAATTTGAGTGTTAGATTGCATGAATCACTTCATTTAGTCATTGATGCAGTAAACCGAATCCGAAGCAACGCGTTGAATACGCGGTTATTTGCGCATTTGTGTGAAGAAAATGACGAACACTTTCATCAATTACTCCTTCACACTAAAGAACGCTGGCTGTCGAAAGGCTTATGTTTGACAAGATTTTTTGCACTTTTTGAGACTATTTTAGAATTTCTGGATACTAAAGATAAAATTTTAAAAGAAAATTTAATGAAGAGGAAAACAGACATCGCCTATTTAACAGATTTGTTGACAAAATTTAATATGGTTAATTTGCAATTACAAGGCGATTAAATTTGATTAAAACAAAGTCCATCTTATCAGCGTTTCGTGCCAGAGTTAAACTAATGAAGCAAAATATTGGACGGGCGAATTTTCTCAGTTCCCCAATTTGTCACAGACAAGCTGCCAGGAAGACGACGTTTCAACTTACGTTCAACATTTAAATGCCCTCTATTCAGATTTTGAATCTAGGTTTGAGGATATTTTGACTATGGTAATACCACCGTGGATAATTAATCCATATGGTGACATAGAAGAAACGAATGTCATAATACAAAAGGAACTGACTGAACTAAGTACAAACGAAGAACTTAAGGTTCAGTTTAAAAACGGATATCAGCAATTCTGGCTGCAAAACAACATACCCGTTACTTATCCCGTATTATGGAATATATCGAGGAAATTTTTAATTTCCTTTCCATCGTCATAACCTAGTAGAAAGGGGGTTCAGCACTGTTACCAACCTCCTAACGAAAAAAAGAAACAGACTGGACATCATTAGCCGAGGAGATTTAAGATTAAACCTTACAAAATTGAAGCCAAATGTTGATAATTTATTATTAAAGCATCAGGTTCATCCTTCTCACTAAAAATATTGACTTATTGCTTATGTTATTTTATTTATAGTTTATTTTATGTTTATTTAATGCTACGTATATTTTACATAACAGATACAAAATTTTATGTTGAGTAGTTTTAATTTAAATTCAATTAATAAATGTATAAATTAACATGTGTTTTTACTTTAAGTTTTTAACACTAAACTTCACTCCAGTTAGAAATTTACAGGAAATCAATATCAGGTAAGTAGGGGGTCTACCCAACACGGAAAAACATGGCAAGGGGTCTACGACACAAAAAAGTTTGGGGAACTCTGATTTAGATTCATATTTCGACGGCTTAGCAATGAGTGGCTCCGCTGGGGGCCGCGGATACGGATCCCGCACGGAACAAGTATGTCATGTTTATCCTTGTGCAATTTATGTTTGTAAACTGCTCCCACGATTCAGGAGAAAATCTTAGTACGGGGGTAATGTTTAAAAAAAATCATAAACATTACCAGTAAAATCTCTTTTAAAATGACGTAATGTATCGGAAAAAAGAAACAAAAAAAATATTAATATAAATTAACAATTAACTTTTAATTAAATTAATTCATGATCGTTTTCTTTATTCTTTCAATTTTACATTCATAACGGGAAAAATCCTTCCGTAAAACTTACTTGTGCTAGACTTACATAAATACAATCGCAGCTAATATAAAAAGCGCGACAGTTGATTTAGGAATAAAAATATAATTAGTACTTTTCGTACTATATTATTCTTCTATAATATTATATAGGTACAATTGACTGAAATATAGTACGATACTATATATACGGGTGGCAACCCTACCTATGCGCCAGTGCCTAGAATTATAAACCCAACACTGGCCTCCTCCATAAAATATGTATGAATATAATTTGATTATAGATGATCTTATTTCAATTTTAATACAGTAAAGATTCATTTTTAATTTTAATACAGTAAAGATCTACATTTAAATGTTTGCTATTAAAGTGAAAGGTCAGTTTCAATATGCAGGAGGTCGCTTTCTGGTTTTGTAACGTGATTCGTCCCAAATATAGGAGATTACGATTTAATACGTTCTTATGACTGATTTTTTAACTGTCGTCTAGTACGTCTAAAAGTTTTACACTCCTTATCACATATTTAATGTGATAGAGACACGCTGCAGCTATATTATGGTTGTAGCACGAATGGGTCGGCTCCACCGGGGTAGGTCCACGCTCTCACAGAACACCAGCGTAAATGATGTGTTTCGTATGGTGAGTGTAGAGAACCGGAGACCATTTTTACTGGAAACGAGGCATTCCATCTAAGCCCTCAGGGGTAACAACGCATTTGCATTTTGATTTTTAATTGAGGATAAATGTATATGGGCCACATCATCCACTTACCATCAGGTGGACCGTGTGCTCTTTTTTCCCCTTATTACCGCGGTGTCTTAAATATTGTCTTCTCTATCTTCTTCTAGCATATAAAAATCAGTGTTTGTTTGTTCGTATTTTATGCGCTGCCATACTGTTCATCAGATAGAGATAAAACCACAGAATAAATAATAGTACTACGTAGTAAAACTGTCAACTTATTGCTTGCCCTTGCTAAGGTTATATATAGGCATAGTTAGTTACGCGTTAGTATCGCTAAAACTCTAAAATGGCCGATTGATTTTATTTAGATTTTGTGTTCGTTTGAGTTTAGATTGTTCAGATTCACAATTGATCCGATAGGTGGCGCTGTTATCGAGATTCAGAAATCCCCCGAGCGAAGCCAGAGCAGATCGCTAGATTAGTATACAACTTGTCGAAATTAATTAATAAATCTAACATAAATACACAAATTTATTTGCACATTTTACTACGAATTTTCATCCTCGTACAACTTCTCTGTGGAATTATTTAATACGCTACGAGACTTTTACGACTTAGGGACCTTCAAGAAAAGAGCTTACTCCTTTCTAAAAGGCCGGCAACGCATCTGCAATTTCCCTGATCGTTGTTGCCCTCTGCAGGGCATAGTGCCGTGCAGGTCTCGGGCCTCGGGGTATACCCCTTTACCCGGATGTTCCTCACGGCACACTACAGTGTGCCGGTCCTGGGCGCCTTGATGGTAAAGGCGTTGTTTAGGCGACTTTTGTCGCGGTCGGTTAAATTGTGTTAAATGGTGGTTGTCTGAATAATTGTGTATAACACAATTATTATGTCAAAGTTGGCCTTTCTGCGGCATTGTAGAATTTACTCAACTCCCTAATCTATATAGGGAGGAGTTCTCTTGTATAAGGTCGCCCGTCCGGCGGCCTTGCATGCAACGGCGCGAAACCGTTGAGGTGTTCATGTGGCCCGTTGTCGGCACGGTCAAACATACCGCGCGCCAGCCGGACCACGAATTCATGCAGGCTCTCCATCTTCAAGTTGGTCGCTATAACGTCGTTACGGACGTAGCGACCCGCTCCGACTATGGTTCGTAATGACAAACTCTGCTGGGCCTGAAGTCGCCGCTTCTGATGATCGCTCAGGAGTGCATACCAGGCCGGAGCAGCGTATGTTAGCAGGGGTCTTACGTATGTTTTGTAAATATGTAGTTAACTTCGACTTTGTCGGTAACTTGGATGTCAGGACAGGGCGGAGCATTGCCCGCGCACATCGAGCTTTGCGTATAGCAGAGTCGACGTGCGCAGTCATACGCAACATCCTGTCAATCCGACATCCAAGGTAGGTCACGGCCTTCTCATATGCGATCTCCTGGCCTCCGAGGGTTAGCGGTGGTGGTAGATTTCTATAGCGGCGAGTAAGTAGAGCGGTCGTCTTGCTAACATTGACGGCCATCCTCCACTCATCCAACCATGGTGGCAGCAGGTCCACCAGACGTTGCATCCTGGCAGCTACTATGTGGGCTCTTCTGGACGACGTGAAGTATGCGCTGTCATCCGCAAACAGCGCTAGTTCGACGTCGTCCTCCCATTCTTGCAAGTGTCCTGCCAGGGTAGGTATGTCATTAGTGTACGCCGCGTACAGGGCTGGAGATAGACAGCTGCCCTGTGGCACACCAGCTAATATGGTCTTTATTGCGGACTCGGCGTCCTCTACGCAGACGTAGAACTTCCTGCCTTCCAGGAAAGACGCCACTAGCCGCAATATAGCAGGAGGGATACTTGTTTGTACGTCTAACTTGTAGAGTAATCCTGTGTGCCACACCCGGTCGCCTTCGCCTTCTCGATATCGAGAAAGACGCCCAACGATATGCGGCCACGGTTGTGTTCGGCCGCAAGCAGGTGCAGCACTCTGGTCAGCTGTGTTGCTGTTGAGTGACCCCTCCTGAATCCATGTTGCTCCACCCGAAGTTGGATGCACGGGCGGAGACGTCTTAACAGTAATCTTTCGCACAGTTGAGCTATATGCGGTAGCAGCGTGATCGGCCTGTAGTTGGCAGCTCTACGCCTGTCCTTCCCGGGTTTCGGCAAGACGATGACTTTGCCTTTCTTCCAGTCCTCCGGGAAGTGGGATGTCCGCAATATGCCGTTGTAGAGCCGACCTATCTCTACAAGGACTCTATTGGGCAGCTGTCGTAGTGCAGCGATGGTAATCCCGTCGTGCCCCGGCGCCTTCCTCGGTTGCAGGCGGGTTACTGTCCTCCGCAGTTCGGCGGGGGATATAAACCACTCTGGACAGGAGCTCCTGCACGTGGCTCTCCTTCCGGGTATGGATTTCCAGGAACTCCGCACTTGTTGGGTTCGGCATAAACTGCTCCTCGAAGTGCTCAGCTAGGATATCCGCTCTGCCCTTGGCATCGTAACGTTGAATGCCCGCGTTGCTGGTCAGCGGGCAAACAGGTGGTCTAGTTTTCGTTAACTGCCGGTTCAATTTGTAGAGCGACGCATGCTGTTCGTCCGCCTTCCATATGCGCCGCTCCCAGGCCTCTCCTCTGTGGGCCTGTATTGCAACCGACAGTTCGTCTGACAAGGTGTTAAGTCTTCTTTTTACTGTAGGGCAGCGAGTACGCGCCCAGAGCTTCCTCAGCGCTCTTTTGTGGTTTAGCTGCACCCGTATCTTTAGCGGCAGCTCCTCTTTCCTTCCCGTGAGAGGGACGATCGTAGAGGCCGCGTTGAGGGCCTCCTTGATGCACGTGGATATTCTAGTTGCAGCGGCCTCTACGTCGTCCGCTGAGTTGATCGGTGTATGGACTGGAGGTCTCTCCTGCAGGTGTTGGTGGTAGAGCCTCCAGTCGATCTTGGTCTTGACAGCTCTGGGCGGTGAAGTCACTGCCTTAGTGCCAAGGGTTATCAGAATCGGGAGGTGCTGTGTATTCAGATCATACAGCACTTCTACCACTACTGGGTAGTTGACGTTCCTAGTGAGCACGATGTCTAATACATCCGGACGCTTCCTAGGGTCGGTAGGAATATGCGTCGGTTCCTCGGGACCTAGAACGTCATAATCATGGTGTTCTGCATCTTCATAAAGTTCACGACCCGGCGGGGTGATCACTCTGGACCCCCACGCCGGGTGTTTGGCGTTCAGGTCCCCGGCGATGATGGTGGGTGCCGTACCTTCCATTACCGTCCGGATGTCTGAGGAGTGAAATGGAGTCCCTGGCGGGCGGTATGCTGCAAATATCCTTAGTTCCTTGCCCGCCGCCTCCATTTTTATGCCGATTAAACGCATCGTCTGGAAGTCTGGTAGGTCCAGCTCCTGGTGGACTATGTCTCTCCTCACCAAGATCGCTGTCCCTCTATAAGCGACCCCTTGAGGATCGACCTCGTCCCTCCTATAGATGTAGTAATTAGGCAGCTTTAGATGCGTTGTTGGTCTTAATTTGGTTTCACCCAGCAAGATCACCTGGATGTCCTGTTGCTGGGTGACAGTGCGGAGTTCATGGATCCTTTGGCGAATCCCGTCCGGGTTCCAGTAAAGCAGACGCAGGTTGCTATCCTCCGTAGTGCCTTGCCAGTAGCGATGCCAGTGCCTTCATGACGGCGGTAACGGGGTCTGTCCCAGCCCTAATGTCGGCCAGGACTTGTGTTCCGACTTCGATGGCTATGCCTACCAGTCTGTGGATGGCATCAGCCATCTCGAAGTCGGAAGTTGGTGGTCTGCGTTCTGTACTACGCTTTTGTGCAGGCACTGGTCTCGGGGCTTTGGTTGAGGTCTTCCTTTGCGTAGAGCGCGCTCTGTGTGTGGAGCGGGCTCTGCTTTCTGGTAGAGCCCTTTCTGGTGCTCTACCTGTCGTGGATGGTGCTGGTGTTCTTACAGCAACCTGCGCCTGCGAGGCTACTCGTCCTGTGGTTGTGGGGGTAGAGGTGGTCACAGCCTGAGGAGGAGGCTGTGCCGTTCTCCTGCTCCTGTTCCTCCGCCTCTTCCTCTGGGAGGGTTGCCTCTCAGTGGCGTCGTTGGCAGGAGGTCGGAGAGTCACCCCGGTGGTTGCCCTTTGGTCTGTGGGACCTACCGTTTCTATTGGTACTACAGGGGGGGTGGGGGGGGTGCTGGTTGCCTACCCTTCCCTCTGGTGATGGTGGCCCACCCGTCCTCCTGTATGGTGACGGCCTTTGGGCGACTCTGGGGGATCCTCTTAGGGTTCTCCGGGAGTAGCCCAGGTAAAACGATCCCCTGCTTCCTGGCAATCCTCCTCAGGACCGGGCAGCGGCGATCGTTGGCCGTATGGTTCTTGGTGCAATTTGCGCACTTTGGCTCCTCCTCTCTACCCCTTGGGCAAAGGCTGGCAATATGTTCTCCGGCACAGCGAACGCATTTCACTGGCCTGAAACAGTTTGCGGAGGCATGTCCGAAAGCCTGGCAACGGTGGCATTGTGCCGGTCCGGTCTTCCTCTGCCAGGCTTCGATGACGACTCCTCTCATATAGAGGAGCTCGTCGATGTGGTATAACTGCTGTAGCCGTTCCAGGCTCAGATGCTCCAGCTGTGCATAGTAGAGGCAGCCCGGTCTGCCCCTACGTGGTGGTATGGCCTTCACATAGTTGATGGGGAAGCCTTTTGCCCGAATAGCCTCCTCGATCATCTTTGCGTCGGTGCCCACAGGCATGCCACGGATGCCCACTTTGGTGGGCTTCTCCTCTGCCGGTGTGTAGCAGTACCACGACATGGTTTTATCTTTTTCGGAGAGCTCGACCATGTATCTCTGTATGGTGCGGAACTCATCCTGGCTCTGTGGAGTGAACCTGACTCCTTTCCCGAACGGACGGGCATTAGGTGGGTGGCCTACTCATTTAGGACCTTAAAATGCCTGGTCCAGTCCGGGAGGCATTCTGCGACAATCGACGGATATCTCATTTTCTCTTTCTCCTTCTCAGTTTTCTGAGGCTGCTCCGCCGATTGCGGTCGTGGTACTGCAGGGGCCGCAGCCATGTGGGCATAGCTCGTTGACGGCCGCTGTCCATCGTCATGAGCTAACCCGGACGGGTTGGTGGTTTGTACCGGGGATGATCTTCCGGCTGATGCAGCTAGGGTTGCATATGTTGTCGAGCCCCAGCTGTAGGACTCCTCACCTCCTTGCTCGAATTGGGCCGAGTCGTGGCTACGTCGGTCCGGAGAAATGGATGGTGGTTGTTGTGGTGGTGATGGCGACTTAGGAGGTGAGGTGTGGACCTTCTTCCTAGTCGCTATTTGGGGCTCCTCATCATCCGATGACGCTGATGATGGCTCCGATGATCGTCCAACACGCTGCCTCTTCTCATAGAGGGAGGCTTCGGTCTCAGGTGGTGTGTGCCTTCATGGCGTCTTCATGGGCCGCTGTTGCTGAGAGGGCAGCGGTTCACGTCCAGTCGTATACTCAGGTACGATGGGCGAGAGTGCAACCCTAGGTGCGGACTCCTTACCCGGCGACGAAGGTTTCCGGGTCGGTATTTGGGAGTAGGATGAGACAACTCTCATCCTCTCCGGATTGAATATATCCCGGTAGGCGATTGACCTCTCCAATGCGCTTGACCGGTCCGGCGGTTTCCTTGATTTAGGAGGAGGTTCCCCCTTATCTTTCCCTGACATATCCCTATCCTGTCAGTCAGTGGTAATCTAATAAATGCCCTGTCTATGTTCCAGCCGATCGGCAACAGAATTTGGTGCGCGACGCGGATGGTGGTAAAAATACGACGGAGACTATCCACACTTGGGGCACTGCCTACCCCTTTTACAAAAAAAGGGTTGAGGGAAGTGCTATGGTGGCACTTTATAGCGCGACTAGGCACAGGATGCTCGGAGTGCATAAAGTGCCAAGAATCACCTAGGGGCCGGTGACCTCGACGCCTCACGGAATTACGGGACTCAACGATCGGCGGAGTATGTCGTACCGGCGGTCATTTGCAGCCACTGATAACTGCAAGCGACGCACACCTAGAAGATCCTTGATAGATGATGATGATTTTTCCCTGATGTTGCGGTTGATCATGGGTGGCGGTACTCACTTACCATAAGGAGAGCCGTATGCTCGTTTGCTCCCTCTTCTATAAAAAAAAAACATTATATTTATTGTATACTAGATGTTCGCCGAGACTTTGCCCGCGTGTAATTTAGGATTTGAATCCTAATTATTTTTCTAAAATAAAAGTAGCCTTATCACCTTATCACTCACCTTCGATTTGCCGACGATATAGACCTTATGGCAGAATCACTGGAGGACCTTAGCACTATGCTCAATGACCTCAATAGTGTCTCCTAACAGATAGGTCTTAAGATGAACATGGACAAAACAAAGATCATGTTTAATGTCCATGTCACACCTATGTCGGTAGTTGTTGGGAGCACTATGCTCGAAGTTGTTGACGAGTACGTTTACCTGGGACAATTAGTCCGACTAGGTAAGTCCAACTTCGACCGAGAGGTCAATCGACGGATTCAACTCGGCTGGGCAGCGTTCGGGAAATTACGACACATCTTCTCGTCAGGTATACCTCAATCTCTGAAAACTAAAGTGTACAACCAGTGCGTGTTGCCAGTGATGACTTACGGATCTGAGACGTGGTTCTTCACTGCTGATCGTATGAGGACGCTCAAGGTCGCTCAGCGAGCTATGGAGCTCCGACTATGCTCGGAGTTTCTCTGCGTGATAGACTCAGAAATGAGGATATCCGCAGTAAAACCAGAGTGACCGATATAGCCCAACGGATTAGTAAGCTGAAGTGGCAATGGGCCGGCCATATAGCTCGAAGAACCGATAACCGATGGGGAAGAAAAGTTCTCGAGTGGCAGCCTCGTACCGGTAGGCGTAGTGTAGGGCGACCCCCCACTAGATGGAGTGACGACCTGGTAAGACATGCAGGAAGTCGATGGATGCAGGTGGCTCAGGACCGTGCTTTGTGGCGTTACTTGGGGGAGGCCTACGTTCAGCAGTGGACTTGTGAAGGGCTGTAATGATGATGATGATGATGAAAAGTAGCCTTAGTTACTCCTTATAACATCAGCTATCCTTATAACATAGCTAAGATATAGTTTAGTTTATTTAGATATTAGAATGTAAGTGTAACATAAAACGCACCACCTCCTACTGTTCTTAATTCCAGTTTCTCCTTAGCCCAAAGGTTGTCTGGAAGAGATCGCTCTTTAGCGATAAGACCGCCTTATTGTACATACGTATATATTAAGTTTCCTCTGTAATGTATTTATTCGTTGTATATGTGTGGTGTACAATAAAGTATATACTACTACTACTACTACTATCTGCCAGTGAAAGTCCCGACAAGATCGGTACAGCCATTTCGGAGACAAGTCGGGACAAACAGATAGATAAAAATTAAAAAAAAAACAGTGACTTTGTTATAATAATGTTACGCGCTCCAGTCGACGACACACTAGCGCCATCTAGTGTCAGGAACGAGAGCGAGGGGAGCGTTGCAGTTTATGACATCACAAATCTTTCGACCGACAGCGCCACCCGTTGCACTAAGTTTCTAGAAAATCTATACTCGAACTCTCGGTACCCTGCGCGTGTTTACTTGAACATTCCGGATATTTTGCTAATTTAAATAAATAGGTGGCGCAAGATGCGATCGGGACAGAGTTGAACTCGGCGACACAAGCGAAGCTTCGGAGCGGAATTAAGTGAATTAGTGTGTTTAATTATTAGTGTTTTTAACTTTAATTTGTATAAAGTAAATTAAAGTGTTAATTTAGGTAATTCTATCGGCAATTTTTATTGTCACGAACCTCAAGCTCGTAACAATTGGTGTCAGAAGTGGGATAAAATAATGCCGATTTTACCTAAGGAGGAAACGGAGGGTGTCCGTACCCGAAGTCAACGCCAGCAGGAGACGGACCAACGAAGGTTTGGTGGTGCAACGCCGCAGACGTCGGAGGGCCAGCGGTCGGCAACGGAGGCCGGTCCGTCAGTAGCCGTAGCCTTGATGGTGATGCTGCAGGAGCAGGCCCGCCGATTGGAAGAGCAGCTTCGGGGTGGACAGGAGGAGCAGGCCCGTCGGTTGGAAGAGCAGATGCTCCTCATGAAGGACCTTCACGCTACCTTCGGGAAGGAGATAAAGGAGGTGAAGGATAGGGTTGCTCAGAATGACAACCGCCTGTCGGAAGCTGAAACCCAAATAGCGAAAGCTGAAAACCGAATCGAGAAAGCTGAAACCCGAATCGACCAAGTAAACAATCGGGTTGACAACGTAATGGCTGACATGAAGAAATCACTGGACGAACTCAAACTTGGAGATGGAGCTACAGCTCCCGCAGTAGCTACAACACCTTCGCTACGTGGGTTCAAGGTGCCACCGTTCGACGGTACCTCTTCCTGGTCAGCCTACAAAATTCAGTTCGAAGCTGTTATGAAGGCGAACGGCTGGAATAAAAATCAGGCCATGACTGCTCTCACACTAGGCCTGCATGACCAGGCCTTAACAGTTCTGGAAGCTCTCGGTGAGGAAGTGACTTATGAGCAACTCCTTGAGGCATTGGAGGCGAGATATGGCGACGCTCACCTGGAACACGTCTTTCGTGCGCAGCTTAAAGATCGTGTGCAGCGCATCAACGAAAGCCTGCGGCAGTGGGCTCTAGAAGTGGAGAAGCTGGTGCGAAAAGCATACCGGTCTGTACCTGCGCTCATTGAAGGGAACCTGGTGCAGACATTCATCGACGGCATCCGCGACCTGGAAGTCAGAGCTGCTGTGAGGCTCGGGCACCACAAGACGCTTAAGAACGCCTTGGCCCATGCACTGGAAGTGGAAGCCGTGCGGCAGGATCATCGTTCACCTCACGCTAGGGAGGTTGCAGCAGTTACGGTTCGCGACCACAATAAAGGATACAGCCCTAGGTGCTATGGCTGTGGGGAAAGGGGCCATCTTCGGTCCAGCTGCCCTAAGCACACCCTAGGAAGGGAAGGTGAACGGTCTCAGAAAGGAAGTGCGGCTAACAGCACCGCCCAGCAGCAGCAGGAATACAACTTTGAGATCGAACATCGCAGCGGAAAATCTCACGGCAACGCAGATGCATTGTCAAGAAGACCTTGTCCTGAAGATTGCAACCATTGTACTAGGCAAAAGAGTAAGGAAGCGGTATCCTTGAGGATGCTCAGGGCAGACCACCTCAGCAACGAGTGGAAGGACAGCTTACAACGTGCACAGCAGGAAGATCCGGACATCAAGCCGATCCTGGAATGGATGAAGGCCAGTGCTCCCAAGCCCAAGTGGAGCGACGTCTCAGCGATGAGTTCGACCACTAAAAGCTATTGGGCCCAGTGGGACAGCTTGCTGCTTCATGATGGAGTTCTGTGTCGTAAATGGGAAAACGTTCGGGGAGACAGCTGTCATTTGCAAATGGTTGTCCCTAAAGCTAAAGTACCGGATGTTCTACAGCTGTACCATAATGATTGTTCAGGAGGCCATCTGGGAGTTAAACGAACTCTACTGAAGATCCGAGAACGGTTTTACTGGGTCCACTGTCGAAACGATGTCGAGGACTGGTGTCGCAAATGTACAAGTTGTGCGGCTGTAAAGGGACCTCAGACTCGTAGTAGAGGTGCATTGAAGTTGTATAATGTTGGTGCACCATGGGAAAGAATAGCCATTGACGTGGCGGGACCGTTTCCGGAGAGTGAAAGCGGTAACAAGTATTTCATGGTTGTGATGGATTACTTCACTAAGTGGCCAGAAGTCTTCGCCATTCCAAATCAAGAAGCTTCAACAGTTGCAGATAAACTAGTTCATGAAGTCTTCTGTCGTTTTGGAGTACTTTTAGAGATTCACAGCGATCAAGGAAGGAATTTTGAGTCTCAAATATTCATGGAAACTTGCCGAGTTATGGGTACTCATAAAATAAGAACGACTTCTTATCACCCGCAATCTGATGGAATGGTAGAACGATTTAATCAGACATTGGAGAGGTACCTAGCAAAAGTTGTAGACAATCGGCAACGAGATTGGGACAAGCACATACAACCGTTTTTGTTGTCATATCGAAGTTCTGTTCACGAAAGTACAGCAGTGACACCAGCTTTCGCAAACTTTGGAAGAGAATTACGGCTGCCTGCGGACCTGATCACCGGGATACCACCTGATGCCCCACGCAGTATAACCGATTATGCAAATGACTTGCGGAACAAAATGAACGACATTTATGAGCACGTCAGACAATCGGGCCAGCAAATGTCTGAGAAAATGAAAACCCGGTACGACCGCAAAATGAACAATAAAGGGTTCAACGAAGGTTCATTAGTGTGGTTGCACAATCCAGTCCGCAGCAAAGGGAAATCTCCTAAGCTTCAAGCTAAATGGGACGGCCCGTACCGGATTGTAACCAGGATCAACGATGTGACCTACCGGATACAGAAAGGCGCAAGAGGGACTCCTAAGATCGTCCATGTGGATCGCTTGGCGCGTTATTATGGGACCGATAATGCTCGGGACGAGCATGTCTTAGGAGGGGGCAGTGTTACGCGCTCCAGTCGACGACACACTAGCGCCATCTAGTGTCAGGAACGAGAGCGAGGGGAGCGTTGCAGTTTATGACATCACAAATCTTTCGACCGACAGCGCCACCCGTTGCACTAAGTTTCTAGAAAATCTATACTCGAACTCTCGGTACCTTGCGCGTGTTTACTTGAACATTCCGGATATTTTGCTAATTTAAATAAATAGGTGGCGCAAGATGAGATCGGGACAGAGTTGAACTCGGCGACACAAGCGAAGCTTCGGAGCGGAATTAAGTGAATTAGTGTGTTTAATTATTAGTGTTTTTAACTTTAATTTGTATAAAGTAAATTAAAGTGTTAATTTAGGTAATTCTATCGGCAATTTTTATTGTCACGAACCTCAAGCTCGTAACAATAAGTACCGTAAATATTTTCATATGTGTAAATGCTCGTATAAGGGAGCGTTGATAAATAGAGCGGGTTTGCTGGCGGGATGTTAACTGGAGAGCATACAGTAGCAGTTAGATGAGCAATAAGTAACACTTCTTGAGAATTTCTTCTTGTTTTATTTCTTGATTCCTTATTATTACATTGCCGGATTTGGAATAATTTACCACGAAAAACGCCCCTTTTTTATAAGCGGCTGTAACCAATCATATTTAAGAAAAAATCGCATACGGCATTAGTGAATCTATTGACCAATCAGAGCGCCGAGTAACCTTTTCTAAGAGAGATTCACAATTTCCTTAATAAACGTGGTAAAACATTCCTTACAATATTTATATTTACTCCTAACGATAGATACAACTTATTTCTATTATTCTAAACATAAATCATTCAATAAACCTTTATTTTACATTTATAAAAAATAAAAATAGTTTCGCGGTCGCCTCACGGTTTAGCTCCGGAGTAGGACTATATTTTTTGCCGAACATACAAGTGGCGCCGCCAAGAGGTAGGAATGTACAACACTTTTTCAGGAATTATGCTTAAGAATCTATACAATATTTTTTCATGAAATTTAAATCTTTCTCATAATGAAATAACATTATACAGCGATTAGTTGACATATTAATGTTTCTTTTGAAGTACTTTAAAGGAAAAAGAATTATATTAATCACTTATATGTTAAATAGCTCTTAAAGTTATGATAAAAGAAATCTTACTAGAAAATAAGCTTATACTTGCGTCTAATGTTCTAATCAGACCTAAATAATATTAAATAGATTCATATAAGTCACTTTAAGATAAAAATAGAAGTGTTTAATTTACTTTCCTGTTTTTTCAGCACTAATCAGTCTTTACACTTAGCTTTATTTTATAAATAGGAAACAGTTAAGATTAATACCATCACCTAATTTTAAATCACTGATAAGAAATAATTATGATTAAATGCTAACACTTAGTTTTTAATTCACTGATAATAAATAATTAATATTAAATGTTCGAATTCACTTTGTCGTCGCTAACATTCTCCCCCACGGTGCGTAGCACTGCATCCTCTGGAGGCGACGACTCCGCTGGCACCAGCACGATGACACGTCGAGTTGGACGGCGAAGTATTCCGCCTGATGTCCGCACGTCCAGCACCCTGGTTCTTCCGTCTGGTCCGGGATAGGTTTTGACGATTTCACCGCGAGGCCATGAGTTTCGCGGTAATGTGGCGTCCACTATTAGCACGATGTCTCCTTCCCTTGGGTCTCTGGTTTCTTTCCCCTCGAGTTTCCTTGGCATCAGGAGAGGTAAGTATTCTTTAATCCACCTTTTCCAGAAGTGGTCTGCGAGTCTCTGGGTGGTTCTCCAGCTTGCCTTTCCGATGAGCTCCGTGTCGCTGAACTCTCCCGGCGCCATAGCTCCGCATGATCTTCCCAGCAGAAAGTGGTTCGGTGTTAGGCTCTCCTCGTCTCCTGGGTCCATGCTGATCGGGGTGAGAGGTCTCGAGTTGATGATGTGTTCAACCTCAGTCATTAGCGTATGGAGTACTTCCTCGGGCGGGCTCTTCTCGTTAAGGACTACTGCTAGCGCCGTCTTGACTGTTCGTACGAGCCGCTCCCAGGCGCCTCCCATGTTCGGAGCTCCCGGGGGGATGAACTTCCACTGGATGCCCTTTTCCTGTGCGGCCTCCTCTAATTCCCTTTTTGCTCCGACGAAATTAGTTCCGTTGTCGCTATATACGGTTTTCGGAGTTCCTCTTCTGGCTGCCATTCGACGGAGTGCCATGATCATTGAGCTGGCGCTGAGAGAAGGTACCAGTTCTAAATGTACTGCTCTAGTCGTGAGGCAGGTAAATAAGGCTCCCCAGCGCTTCTCGTTTCTTCTTCC
Organism: Parnassius smintheus behrii; assembly: GCA_036936625.1. Classification (NCBI taxonomy): domain Eukaryota; kingdom Metazoa; phylum Arthropoda; class Insecta; order Lepidoptera; family Papilionidae; genus Parnassius; species Parnassius smintheus. The sequence continues at coordinate 25,196,129 of JAUPFT010000024.1, read as the reverse complement.
GATGGTGACTTGCATCGGCCCGAAGTAGTCTACGGCTGTGCAGGAGAACGGAAATTGATGATGCTGCAATCTTTCACTCGGCAGATCTCCCGTTGGTGGTATCTCTGGTGAACTCTTCTTTGTCTTGCACCATTGACAGCTGTGTGCGACCGCTTTTAGAGTTGCTCTTAAACCCAAGATCCAGAACCTTTGACGAATTTCGTTCATTACTGTAGCGGTGTTTCCGTGAAAGAATTTCCTGTGATAGTGTTGTATTATTAGACGAGTTATTTTTTGTTTTCCGTCTAAAATGATAGGATTCATTATTCTTCCGTTTCGGTCGTGAAATTTCATTGTTCTGCTCCTTAATTTAATTATTCCGTCGTCTCCAATGTAAACGTCGATTTTCTTAAGTCGACTCGAATTTTCTAATGGCTTTTCTGACTTCAGTTTTCTTATGTCTGATGCAAAACTATCGCTCTGGCTTATTTTTATTAATATCTCTTCGGCCCTTTTTAGGTGTTCTGCTTCTATGGGTGAGTATAGGCGCTTATTTTTACTTCCGCTGGTCGACGGGATTGAGGTTTGTGCTTCTTTCTTCTGGATTTTTTGTGGTTTCCAAGGCTCATCCTTCTGGCGTGCGGCGGTGGTGGTCGCTTTACGGCTCTTCTTTAGTAGGTGTGTAAAGGCGATCACTCTGGCTGTAGTGCGCAGCAGTCGCTCCCAGCTCGAGAACCTTTCTAGGTTTAATAGGGTGTCTTCTGCTGCCATCGTTGCCAATACCTTTTGCTTGCTTTTTTCTTCTGGCATAACAATTTCTGGCTTGAAGTCGTGAAATGGCCATTCTTCTTCCGGTCGACGGAGAAATGACGGGCCTTTGAACCATCTGGCGTTGTGGTCGAATTCGGTTGGGGTTCCCCTCGTGGCGTCGTCCGCTGGATTTTCCTTGGTTGGCACCCATCTCCAGTCTTCTGGCTTGGACCTTTCTTCGATCTCGGCGAGTCGGTTGGCCACAAACGTTTTGAACTTCCTTGGTTCTGACTTTATCCATTGCAGCACTGTGCTGGAGTCGGTCCAGTAAACCTTTCTCGTTATGTCGAGCTCTGATTCCTCTTCGATTGTGGCGGCTAGTCTGCTTCCGAGTAAAGCCGCTTGTAGCTCAAGCCTCGGAATTGACACAGGTTTCGTTGGCGTTACCCTTGCTTTGCCGGCGATCATGGAGACATGGACCTTTCCTTCGGGGTCGACTATTCTCCAGTAGACTACTGCTGCATAGGCTTCTTCACTCGCATCGGAGAATGTGTGTAGCTGTCCTTTTCTGCCTTTGGGTGAGACGCACCTCGGGATCTTCAGCCTCGTTAATGTTGACACTTCTTCCAGGTATTTCATCCAGACTTCCTTTTGATGTTCGTTGATTGGTTCATCCCAGTCTATTTTCTTTCGCCAGATGTCTTGGATTAGTTTCTTTCCTTGTATTAGAACTGGTGTAGCAAAACCCATTGGATCGAAGGTTGACATTACTGCGCTTGTGACTTCTCTTTTTGTTGGAGTCCTTCTGCCGTCTTGCAGGTCCTCCGGCGTGTTGCGTAGCCCGACGTTGAAGGCTAATGTATCTTCTTTCACCAGCCATCTTAGTCCCAGAGTCTTCTCTTCCTTGGTCAGTTGTAAGGAGTTTTCTTTGTTTGCGTCTTCTACCTCTGATATTACCCCCGAGTTGTTGCTGGCCCATCCCTTCAGATGAAAGTTTGCTCTTGCGTGAATGTCTTTCACTTCTTTGGATATTTTCTTTGCTTCGGTTGTAGATGCGAAGCTCTGCAGGTAGTCGTCCATGTAGTGGTTTCTCTTAATTGCTTTCACTGCTTCAGGATGAGTGTTCTTAAATTCCTCTGCATTCTTGTTCATTACGTATATGGCTGTTGCAGGTGATGACGCTGCCCCGAAGATGATTGAGGACATTCTATACTCTTCAGGCTTGCCGGTTCTTCGGTTTCCGCGCCACAGGAACCTGAGACTGTCTCGGTCGTCTTCTCTGACTTTTACTCGAAGAAACATGTCTTGTATGTCTGCCATGACGGCTACTGGTCCCTCTCTGAAACGCAGCAGTACTCCGAATAATGATTGTAGCAAGTCCGGGCCCGAGAGCAAGGCGTCGTTGAGGCTCTTTCCTTCATACTTGGCAGCTGCGTCGAACACTATTCTTAGCTTCTTCTTGACTGGGTGTACAACAGCGAAGTGGGGTAGGTAGAATGTCCTTCCTTCGTTAGAGTTTTCTGGAGCCTTCTCTGCGTATCCTTTTTCGATTAGACTCAGAATCTGCTCCTCGTAGTGCTTTCTTGCTTCTTGATCACGATCCAATTTTTTCTCGATGCTAACCAGGCGTCGAACAGCTTGATTGTAGTTGTTGGGCAGGTGTTCATCTTCTTTTTTCCACAGGAGTCCCGTTTCATATTGACCGCTTGGCAGTTTCTTGGTAGTTTTCTCGAGGGTTTCTAGTGCTCTTCTGTCGCTGTCGTTAGATGGTGAACGATTTTGGATCCCTAGAGACTCTAATTGGAAGTGTTCTCGGACGAGGTCTTCTATGTCTTCCTTGCCAGTGGTCGCTCTGCCATAATGAGTGAAGTGTACTGTGGCAGTTGTTCCTGTTTCACATCCGTGTAACACCCACCCTAAGTTCGTGAGGGAAGCTACAGGATCTGATGGTTTGCCCTTCTTCAGCTTTCTTGTCACTATCAGTCCCCAATTGTCTTGGCCTATCAGTAGCTTGGGCCTCTCGGAGACGTAGAGGAGTTGATTTTCAATTGCCTTCAGGTGCTCACAGTTTCTCACGGTGTCCTTGTTTATGCATTGTTCAGACAGCTTCAGGTCGTCGATGGTTCTTGCTACGATAGTTCTCTTTTCTTTTCTATGAGCCCCTTTTATTTTGAACTCGATCTTCTGTGAACTATCTTTTCTTAACACCTTTCCGCCAACGGTTTCGATCGTGAGTTTTTCTTTCTTTCCTTCGACTCCGATTTTTTCAGCAATTGATGCGTCTAAGAGTGTGACCGTTGACCCTTCGTCTAGTAGTGCTAATACGCGAACTTGTCCTTTTGGGCCATAGAGGTTCACGGGGATCATCTTTAGGTAGGCCTTTTCTTCTCCTTTGGCGTTATGGATTGAGGCGACCTTTTCTTCTGAGATGCTATTGGTGTCTTTTGCTTCTTTTTCTATCGACGCCGGTGGTTTGTCAGAATGTAAGATGGTATGATGCCATCTTTTACACAGCTTGCAGACTGGTGCTTTACAGTTGATTCTTGAGTGTCTGAATCGAAGGCACTTGAAGCATATCTTTGCCTTCTTGGTCATATCCCATTTTCCATTCAGGTTGGCTTCTTTGAACCTTTTACATTCTAATGCGAAGTGTTCTTCCCCACAGAACGGACACGACTTCTTATATTTCTCTTTTGACGCTTCTTGAACCAAATGAACGGGTTTTCTTACTCCTCTTCTTTGTTCTGAGGGCGCTTCGGGCGGGGCAAAGTCTCCGCACATGTCGGCTTCTGTTTCTAGGAACGCTTCGATAAGTAATAGCTCCTGAATTTCCTCGTCTCTTCTGCTTCTGTGGTAGGCGAACCAACGGAACTTCATTGACGTCGGCATCTTGTCCACTATGACTCTTAGCGTTTCAGGTGAACTGAGATACTGTGGTTTCTTCAGGGCTTTGATTGTTTCGACTGCGTTCTTTACTTTGCTTGCAAATATGCATATGTCGCTCGGGTTTTCGCCGACTCTTGGGAGGTTCTTCATTTTTTCTAGTTCTGCTAATGCTAGTGCTCCAGGTCTTCCGAATCTTGCTTCTAGTCCCTTGATCACCTCGCGTGGGTCTTCGGCGGTGAATAGCAGGCTTTGGACGGCTTCTCTAGCTTTTCCTTGGATCGCTATTCTGAGGCGTGCTAGGTTTTGATTGCTACTGAAAGAAGCAGCCGTATCCTCGTATGATCTTTTGAAGGCTAACCATTCTTCGCAGGCCCCGTTGAAGTGAGGTAGTTCTAGGTGCTTCGGTGAAACGGTGTCACGTGATTTTTCTGATAGCTTTAGTATGACTGAAGCTGGTTCTTGGATGTCACTTTTCTTTTCTTCTGCCTCTATTGGTTTGTGGTTCTTATTAGGCATGTCTCCGGTCTGGATGAACCAGCGTTCGACTTCTCGAGTTCGCTCGAACAGCTCTTCTCCGGCACCATCTTCATCTTCTGATTCCGCGGTGAGAAGTTCTAATTCCGCTTGAGCAACTTTTGACCGCGCTTCTGCCAATTCTAGTTCCCTTAATGCCATTGTCATCTTTGCTTGCGCTTCTGCTCTCTTCCTATGCGACGAGCGAACGGAAAGCGTGTCTGGATCGCGGGTCGTCTTCTTAGGGTGAGGCTGCTGCAGAGTCTTCATTGCGACACTTCTTTCTTGAATCTGCGGCGTTGGATGACTTCCTTCTTGGTGAGGAACTGACGCTTCGATGGTGCGTGTCGGGGGGGTGGTATGGGTTACGTCCCCTGGTGTTGATTCTTTTCCGGCAATGTTTTTGTTAAGAAGTACGGGTTGTCTGTGTACGCTGCTGGGCGATGCTCTTGTAAGCGTCGATCGATCTGAAGTTGACGTGTTGGTAGTCGTCGTGTTTGTAGAATCACTCGGCGTATTCATGCTCCAATCCGTCGTACTGGTACCCGTAGTGGCGTTGCTTTCACTCGTAGTCTTCGACTGCACTGATTTTGATCTTGTATTTGAAGGCATCTTCCTAGTTTTCCTTAAACCCGATCCGGCTTCTCGAAGGACCAATGTAAATGCTCGTATAAGGGAGCGTTGATAAATAGAGCGGGTTTGCTGGCGGGATGTTAACTGGAGAGCATACAGTAGCAGTTAGATGAGCAATAAGTAACACTTCTTGAGAATTTCTTCTTGTTTTATTTCTTGATTCCTTATTATTACATTGCCGGATTTGGAATAATTTACCACGAAAAACGCCCCTTTTTTATAAGCGGCTGTAACCAATCATATTTAAGAAAAAATCGCATACGGCATTAGTGAATCTATTGACCAATCAGAGCGCCGAGTAACCTTTTCTAAGAGAGATTCACAATTTCCTTAATAAACGTGGTAAAACATTCCTTACAATATTTATATTTATTCCTAACGATAGATACAACTTATTTCTATTATTCTAAACATAAATCATTCAATAAACCTTTATTTTACATTTATAAAAAATAAAAATAGTTTCGCGGTCGCCTCACGGTTTAGCTCCGGAGTAGGACTATATTTTTTGCCGAACATACAAGTAAGGATCTCCTAGGTGTGCGTTACTTGCAGTATTACAGTGGCTGCAAATAACCGCCGGTACGACATACTCCGCCAATCGTTGAGTCCCGTGATTCCGTGAGGCGTCGAGGTCACCGGCCCCTAGGTGATTCTTGGCACTTTATGCGTTTCGTGCATCTCGTGCCTAGTCGCGTCATAAAGTGCCACCTAGCACTTACCTCAACCCTTTTCGTTGTAAAAGGGGCAGGCAGTGCCCCATGTGACTATACCAAGTACATTGCACCCATCCATCCGCGTCGCGCATTAAGCCGAACGGCTGGAACTAGACAGGGCCAATCAAGACTACTGACTCGTAGGTAGGTTTTTCCATCATGTCCGATAAGGACAATGACAAGGGGGAGCCGCCGCCTAGAACCAGAAAACCACCGGACCGTACAAGCGCATTGGACCGTCCGATAGCATACAGGGACATCTTTTATCCGGAAAGGACTCGAGTAGTGTCTTCCTACTCGCAGATCCCCACCAGGAAACCCCTGTCTCCAGGGAAAGGACCCGCACCGAGGACCGCGCTCTCACCCATCGTACCTGAAGGTACGACTGGGCTAGAACCGGTACCCCTACAACAGCGGGCTAAGAAGTCGTGGAGAAGGCATACTCCACCCGAGACTGCAGCATCGCTCCAGGAGAAGAGGCAATGCCTTGGATCCTCAAACTCCTCGGACTACTCGTCTTCCGAGGAGGAACAAGTCCATATACCAATCAGGAGATCTCCACCAAAGTCGCCATCGCCGAACAAACCCACCCCCCCTAGATCAGATGAACACCATTCCAGCATGGAAGCTGTGGATCTAGAGCAGGGGGGAGAAGGGTCGTACGGGTGGAGCACAACGACCTATGCGACCTTAGCCCCCAATACATCGGTTGGACACTCGCCGTCCAAGTCACCGAAGAAGACAACCGATAACCCGTCCGGGCGTCCGCTGGATGATGGCCAACGACCATCTACTAGCTACGCCAACATGGTAGCTGCGCCAGCAGTACCACGACCCCAACCGGCGGCAGTGACTACAGATAAGCCTGCCGACCAGCAGGATAAAACAAGATATCCGCCCATAGTGGCCGAATGCCTCCCGGACTGGACGAGGCATTTCAAGGAGCTCAACAGAATGTTGGGCCACCCGTTGAATGCCCGTCCGTTCGGGAAGGGGGTTAGGTTTACACCACAGAGCGCCACTGAATTCAGGACTGTTCAACGATACATGGTTGAACTTTCCAAGGCAACACCCAACATGTCGTGGTACTGCTATACCCCGGATGAAGACAAGCCCACCAAAGTGGGCATCCGGGGTCTACCCATGGGCACCGACACCAGTACCATTGAGGAGGCTATAAAGGCAAAGGGCTTCCCGGTGAAATACGTCAAAGCGATTCCACCGCGAAGGGGCAGACCAGGATGCGTCTACTTTGCCCAATTTGACCATCTGAGCCTGGAGCAACTTAAGAAACTATATGAAGTTGATGAATTACTATACATGAGGGGAGTAGTTATTGAGGCCTGGCAAAGGAAAGCAGGACCGGCCCAGTGCCACCGCTGCCAGGCCTTTGGACACGCCTCAGCTAATTGCTTCAGGCCGGTGAAGTGTGTACGCTGCGCCGGGGAGCATATAGCGAGCCTTTGCCCTCGGGGTAGAGAGGAGGAACCCACATGTGCCAATTGTGGCAAAAATCATACAGCCAACGACCGTCGCTGCCCAGTCCTGAGGAGGACTGCACGGAGACAGGGGATAACCTTACCGGGGCTACTCCCGGAGGACCCGAAAAGGATCCCCCAGAGTCGCCCGAAAGCTGTGACCACCCAGCAAGACGGGTGGGCAACCATCACAGGGAAGGGCAGGCAATCAGCCCCACCCCCACCCGTACCACACAAGGAAACGGTGGAACCCGTACAGGAAAGGGCAACCACCGGGGCGACTCTGCAGCCTCCCGCCAACCCTGCCACAGAACGGCAGCCCTCAAAGAAGAGGAGGCGGGAGAGAAGCAGGAAGAAGGCGCAGCCTCCTCGGGCTGTTACCTCTACCCCGACACCTGGACCAACAGCCCCTCAGGCTCAGGCGCAGGTTATTAAGGAGACCACCCAAAAGGGCGTGGGTAGAGTGCAGGAGAGGGCTCCACCAGAAGAGAGAGCCCGAACTGCACACAGAGCGCGCTCTACCCAGAAACAGGAGATCCAACGCCCGAGACCAGTACCAACGCCTTCAGAAAGGAGAATACCATCGGCCGGCCTCGAAACAGCTGATGCAATCCAGCGCCTAGTTGGAATAGCCATCGAGGTCGGCACACAAGTCCTGGCAGACATCAGAGCCGGGACTGATCCCGTAACAGCGATTATGAAGGCGCTGGCAAACCTCCTGGCCAGACATTATGGAGGATAATAACCTGCGCCTAATGTACTGGAACCCGGACGGGATACAGCAGAAGCTGCAGGAACTCCGCACTGTCGCCCAGCAACAGGACATACACATTATACTGCTGGGCGAAACAATATTGAACCCTAAAACGCGCATAAAGCTGCCAAACTTCCACATTTATAGAAGGGACGAGGTCACTTCTCGAGGGGCCGCCTATAGAGGCACGGCGGTCCTAGTGAGGAGGGACATCGTCCACCAAGAGCTGGACCTACCATCCTTCCAGACAATGCGCTCAATCGGCATAAGAATGGAGGCGGCGGGCGAGGAACTAAGGATCTACGCAGCATACCGCCCGCCAGGGACTCCATTCTGCCCCTCAGACATCCGGACGGTAATGGAAGGCGATGCACCAGTGATCATCGCCGGGGACCTAAACGCCAAACACCCGGCGTGGGGGTCCAGAGTGATCACCCCGCCGGGTCGTGAACTATATGAAGATGCTGAGAAGAACCAGTACGACGTTTTAGGTCCCGAGGAGCCAACTCACGTTCCTACCGATCCAAGGAGGCACCCGGATGTGTTAGACATCGTGCTCACTAGGAACGTCAACTATCCGATAGTGGTAGAAGTGCTGTACGACCTCCCTTCACAGCACCTCCCGTTACTGATAACCCTTGGCCTAAAGGCAGTGACTGCGCCACCTAGAGCTTTCAAAACCCGTGTCGACTGGAGGCTCTACTGTCAACACCTTCAGCAGAGACCTCCAGCACACCATCCTATATGCACAGCGGACGACGTAGAGGCCGCTGCAACTAGAATTACTAACAACATCAAAGAAGCCCTCCACGCGGCTTCTACGATCGTCCCGATTACAGCAAGGCGAGACGATCTGCCGCGTGAGATATGCGTGCAGATCAAGCGCAAAAGAGCGCTGAGAAAGCTCTGGGCGCGTACTCGCTGCCCCAGGATCAAAACGCAGCTAAACACCTTAACGGAGGAGCTGTCGGTTTCTGTCCAGGCCTTCAGAGGCGAAGCCTGGGATCGGCGCATCTATAAGGCGGAAGAGCAAGATGCGTCGCTTTATAGACTAAACCGACAGCTGACCAAAACTAAACCTCCCGTTTGCCCGTTGACAGATAATACGGGCAAGCGATGCTACGATGCCAAGGGCAGAGCGGATATCCTAGTCGAGCACTTCGAGGGGCAATTTATGCCGAACACAGCAAGTGCGGAGTTCTTGGAGCTTCATGCCCGGAAGGAAAGTCGTGTACAGGAGTTCCTGTCGTCGCCCGCGCCACCTCTTGCAGGAGATTGGTTCATCTCCCCCGCAGAACTACGGAGGACAGTAACCTGCCTGCAACCGAGGAAGGCGCCGGGGCACGATGGGATTACCAACGCTGCACTCCGACAGCTGCCCAATAGAGTCATAGTAGAGCTTGGTCGACTCTACAATGGGATATTGCGGACATCCCACTTCCCGGAGGACTGGAAAAAAGGCAAAGTTATCGTCTTGCCGAAACCCGGGAAGGACAGGCGTAGAGCTGCCAACTACAGGCCGATCACGCTATTACCACATATAGCTAAACTGTTCGAAAGATTGCTGCTAAGACGTCTCCGTCCGTGCATCCAACTTCGGGCGGAGCAGCACGGATTCAGGAGAGGTCACTCCACAGTTACACAACTGACTAGAGTGCTGCACCTGCTTGCGGCAGAGTACAATCGTGGCCGCATATCGTTGGGCGTCTTTCTCGATATCGAGAAGGCGTTCGACCGGGTGTGGCACGTAGGACTATTATATAAGCTGGAACAACAGACCAGTGTCCCTCCTGCTATATTGCGGCTAATAGCGTCTTTCCTGGAAGATAGGAAGTTCTACGTCTGCGTAGAGGACGCCGTCTCCGCAACAAGATCCATCAAAGCCGGCGTCCCACAGGGCAGCTGTTTGTCTCCAGTCCTGTACGCGGCTTACACCAACGACATACCTACACTGGCAGGCAGGCTTCAAGAGTGGGAGGACGACGTTGAGCTGGCGCTATTCGCGGACGATAGCGCCTATTTCACCTCGTCCAGAAGAGCCCACATAGCCACTGCCAGGATGCAGCGTCTGCTGGACCTGCTGCCACCATGGCTGGATGAGTGGAGGATGGTCGTCAACGTTGGTAAGACGACCGCTCTGCTCACTCGCCGTCTCAGGAACTTACCACCTCCGCTGACCCTCAACGGCCAGGAGATTGCGTACCAGAAGGCTGTAACATACCTTGGGTGCAGGATCGACAGGACGCTGCGCATGACCGCGCACGTCGACTTCGTCGTCCGCCGGGCCCGATGTGCGCGGGCGACGCTCTTGCCGGTTCTGGCATCCAAGCTGCCACTACGTACCAAGCTCCGGATATACAAGATGTATATCCGGACTATCATCACTTACGCTGCACCGGCCTGGTACGCACTCCTGAGCGACCCTCTGAGGCGGCGACTGCAGGCTCAGCAGAATCTGACATTAAGGACGATTGTCGGAGCAGGTCGTTACGTCCGAAATGACGTCATAGCGGCCGATCTGAAAGTCGAGACCATCACCGACTTTGTGGCCCGGTTAGCGCGCGGCATGTTCGACCGTGCCGATAACGGGCCACACGAACACCTCAACGGCTTTGCGCCGTTGCACACCCGGCCACCGGACGGGCGACCTCTTCCAAGAGAACTCCTCTCTATATGTGATTAGAGAGTCGAGTAACAACCCTCAATGCCGCCGAAAGGCCAACTTTGACTTAATCAGACAACCTCTTTTTCCGTAGTTGGATAACTACGGAAATCATAACCATTCACTACGGAATAACCTGTATGCTATCAAGCCTAGAATAGGCCTAATGACTGTCCCATAGTAATGGGACATGAGGACACCCGGGCAATGGGGGACACCCCGAGGCCCGATACCTACACGTACTTAGGTGCGTGCAGATGACAATTAACATACAAGTGGCGCCGCCAAGAGGTAGGAATGTACAACACTTTTTCAGGAATTATGCTTAAGAATCTATACAATATTTTTTCATGAAATTTAAATCTTTCTCATAATGAAATAACATTATACAGCGATTAGTTGACATATTAATGTTTCTTTTGAAGTACTTTAAAGGAAAAAGAATTATATTAATCACTTATATGTTAAATAGCTCTTAAAGTTATGATAAAAGAAATCTTACTAGAAAATAAGCTTATACTTGCGTCTAATGTTCTAATCAGACCTAAATAATATTAAATAGATTCATATAAGTCACTTTAAGATAAAAATAGAAGTGTTTAATTTACTTTCCTGTTTTTTCAGCACTAATCAGTCTTTACACTTAGCTTTATTTTATAAATAGGAAACAGTTAAGATTAATACCATCACCTAATTTTAAATCACTGATAAGAAATAATTATGATTAAATGCTAACACTTAGTTTTTAATTCACTGATAATAAATAATTAATATTAAATGTTCGAATTCACTTTGTCGTCGCTAACAATATGCTTTTAGTAAAAAGCTGTTATTTTTGACATTACAAACAGAAACTTCAATTTTATTTATTAGTATAGATATTACATTTATACATTTATAATTGACATAATATTATAGACAAATGAATATATAATATTCGACATTGAGCTATAATAATAATGTTCGTTGGCAAATACTCTGACACTGTTACATAATTTTATCAAATAAATTGAATAAATTACATTAAATAATTTGTGGCTACAAGTTTAAGTTTAGAATTAGAACGCAGCAGCGTGGAAGAGATGCGTTAACCGATCTCCTAACATTGATAGGGCATAACAGCCCCGAGTAAATTAAATGAGTTATATAGATATAAGATACAATAAATAATTTAAAAGTTATTTCAATACAATTAAATTGGTTTTATTTTCTTTGTAAAGGGCAAATAAATATTTTGTTTGAATTTTTCTTTGTATTATTTTGCTCACACCTACTCGTACCTAATGTAAAGCTGATGAAAAAGCGATACTAAATTTGGCAATTGGAATTTTTCTTAGTGGGTTTAATGATATTTTAACATTATACAATATTCACCCTCATTGACACAAAATTTAGCAAAGTTGATTCTAAATCAAACGTTTTTAAGTTCTATTGCTGAACACTTCGTCCGTAGCAGGTCTTCCCTTAGTTAATATCCTAAATTAATATTTATTGAAAACGTAAGCAATATTATTAAAATGCTGAATTTTATTGAACCATAGTTTAATCTAAATATATCGAGTATATCGATAAGGCTGTTCTTTTCTATAGTTACATCACTAGAATTGTCTGTGGTAAATAAAAAAGCTAAAAAAATTAAAAAACGTCTACAACCTTATACCTGTAGACAGAGAATTTTACACTACCCTGACTCAGGCTCCCTATGCCCTGATTCAGGGTGGTGTAATAAGAGAAAGGGAGCAAGGGTCCCTAATTAGGGCGTCAAAGTGGACCTGGTCTGCAGTGCCCTTCCACCGTGCAGTGTAATAACACAAAGGGAGTTAGGGCAATTATTCGATGCGTGACTAGGGATGTAAACGATACATTAATTCTTTCAAACATTGATATAGCGTTCATAAACATGGTTCTTCATGAGCTATGTTTTATGAACGATGTTTTCCCATCAAAGTTTACCAAATAACCAACTAATCGAAGGTATTACGTTTGTTAAAAGTTGCGAACGATGATTATCACGAACTTTATGTTGCTAAAAAATAAATATTCGAAACTCATTCCCGAAAATTTTAATTACGAATCAACAAACATGCGAATGGTCTTTCAGCCGAAAATAAATATACTTGAACTTCAGAAGTACAATCGGTGATTCCATTTTCGATGTAAAATTGTAGTTATTTTTATTGTGATAATTTATTAAGATAAAGAAGAAGAGAAGAGTTTACAAATATTGAAAATGGATTGAAATTGTTATATTCATTGTCTTATTAATAATTATATTTTCTGAGCTATAACTAATGAATAGCTTAAGTACAGTCTTGTAAGTTAATAGTTATTTTGTAATGGAAATTATTTTATCGGCTTACGCTACTTCGTATTTCCTTACAATAATTTTTCTGAAATATTGATTTTTATGGATGAACGACTATTCACCCGTTAGTATTTCGGTATAGTTTCGTAGATGTATTCAGAAAATGCGATAGTACTGAATGTAACATAATAATAATAATAGTGTCGGAGGCTAGCCATCGGCGCAGGGCAGGATTATAGTGCCCAAGTGTATGCGCAAGCACAGGTGCACTCTCTAGTCCAGGGGCGTAGCGTTGCTTAGATGGGCCCTGTATCAAAATTTGTTGGGGGGCCCAAATAAAAGGCACGAAACCGTTCTTTTGAATTAAATAATGATATATTGATTTTAAGTTAATAATAACTATTAACACTCATAGGAACTACGCTAGGCAAACAATTCAAATCAAATGTACACTTTTACACACGGCGAACTTAATAGGTCGGGGAAAAAGTTTAGTCGTATTTTAAATACACATTTTATTTTCAAAGTTTTATTACATTTAATTATAACACACACACACACATATATATATATATATATATATATATATATATATATATATATATATATATATATATATATATATATATATATATATATATATATATATGATGCGACAAGTTGTTTTGACAACCCTCTCTTGATGTTTACCTAACACTACCCAAATAATTCTGAAGAGACCGAAACAAGTGAAAATCCAAAAATGTCAGTGGAGGTCAGGACTATATGATGGATGCATTAACACTTCCCAATCAAGATCTCTCAATTTTTACTGAGTGGCTTAAGATCTATGGGGTCGGGCGTTATCATGATGAAAGACCACTTCTTCTCTCTTGATCACTCCTGGCCGTTTTTTTCAATTTCTTGCTTGAGTTTTACTAGTTGTAGGCAGTAGAGATCCAAATCGATGTGTTTGCCCAGCTGTAAAAGCATAAACGATGCCCTTCCAATCCCCCCATACACACAGCATCACCTTATTGCGTGTTAATCCGGGTTTCGCTACAGTCTGTGAAAAGATCATGGTCAAAGGGGACTTGACTACCCTTTGACCATGATCTTTCTCTCACGATTTTGTCGTAGATGATCCACTCTCATCACCAGTGATTAATCTTTAAAAATGGTTCAGTTTTATTGCGTTTCAATAGAGAATCGCAATGAGTGTACGATTCCTTAGGTTTCTTTCAGGGAGCTCGTATGGTACCTCAATATCGAGTGTTTTTGTTGTGTAGCCAGATTTTTTTTCAAATGGGTCAAAAATATTTTGTAGTCAATCTTCAATTCTTTGGCTATGTCGTAACTACTAATATGCCGATCTTGATCGTATTATTCGTAAGAAGGCAACCAGAGCGATTTGCATCTTTGGCATCGAAGTTCCCGGGCTGAAAACGCTTGAACCAACTTTGTGCTACTCTTTCTGAGACTGCATTAGGTCCATAAATGTCATAAATTTCTTTCGCGGCTTGCGTAGCATATTTCCCTTTTTTGTCCATATTTTACTTGTCTCGAGTCCCGGGACTTTCAGGTCGAGACTTGAGACGAGACAAGATTGTCGAAATTGTTATGTAATCATTTTTATTTTCAAATAATTGACGGATTCTGGCACCATCTGTTGGGTTAATAAGTAATTACTTGGTCTTCTACATAACTACTGAGTACACAACACAACAAAATGCGTTTGTAGTTGTTGCTGTTTAACGTTATTAAAATTAGTATGTTTTTAGCTAAGATCGTTTTATAACTATAAGATTTAGCTGTTTGAAAGTGGCGGTTTTAGGGCAAGGGAGAGTTCTCTACGCTGCCCCTCGCTCCACTCAGTTATAGTTTTCCACACAATGGTTTTGCTAAGCGCCGGGCACTTAATAAATTAGAACAATTTAAGGTATGAGGAGATTGAATTTGTGTGTGATGTGTGAAAAGAAATAAACAAAGCAATTATTAAGACTGAAATTAACTTTAAACTTATTAAGATTTAATTTTCTATTTAATAAATGTTAATTTTTACAAAAAACATGTCTTTTTAATATGTTTCATTAGAAAATGACTCAATTTAAATTCTTCAAAAAAGGCTTACCGCCTTTAAAAAAAATTTCTAAGTCTCGAAATCCTGGGAATTCCCGGGACTTTGATTGTTGGCTATCTCGTGTCCCGGGACTTTGAAATTGTCGGGAATTCCCAAACCTTAATTAATAGGGTAACCCTGCTGAAAAAGGTAGCTTACAACACCCCCGACATTTATCATTACGTTTGGCAATGTTAAGGTCAAAATTCGAACTTGCTTTATCAAAACCACATTATTGAGTCTGCTGTCGGTATTCAGCAGGTCGGTATTCAACCTATTATTTCAAATTTGAAATACAAGCTGAATGTCTGGCACCTGAACGACGGTACACTGGGAGGTAAAGCAGATGACGTCCTCAGTGAACTTGTGGCACATCCCTACTCCTGCGTTCTGTTATATCCCTTTTTACAAGGCAATAAAACATTAGTAAGCATTTATTTAATCACACGGTACTTTTCCTTAATATAGCTATAATCAGCAATTATATTGTTCCTTTCCATGTTCGTTTTAATTCCATTTTTTAATGATCAGTTAGACTCAGAGCCCCGGGTAGATCGGACATAGATTCCGAGACGTATTAGAGTTCGGAAGTCAAGGACTATATTAATTTGGTGTGTGAACTTTTGCAATAAACCTTTAGGTTTATTTGGTGTTTCTTTTTTTAAAAAGTCAAACGGGATCGGCCTCCTAACAAATTGGTGTCAGAAGTGGGATGCCAAACAGAATGTCATAAAAGACTTTGGCATCCAAATCTGAGGTCCCCGAAATCACCAAGGTCGACATTAAGCCTTAGCCGTGCCTAAGCCTGCGCCTACCACAATTTAGGACGACGATCAGCCTCCGCTCTGAAGCGTGAGCCCGTTCCACTCACATCTGGTCCTGAAATCCCCCGTCTGGCCGACGATCAGCTTCCACCAGGAGCCCGCACCAGCTGGATCTAACTCACCAATATAAGAAAAATATATTTCAAGAATATTCTACATCTTCCATTCCTGCTATTTCCCACGACGCGACGGAGTCACCGTGTCAGCGATTCCGCCCGCCGGCCGCCACGAGTGTAACGTGTCACCGAGCTATTGTTACGAGTTAATGCAACGTATAGAAGTTATTATTTTCCTGTAAGTTGTTTTGTTTTCTAATTTAAATTTAAAATTTACCTTTATTTTACACTATTTTGTACTATAACCTTTTTACGTCGTTTTATTGTGATTATCTTGTATAGGTTTAAATTTTAATTTATTTCTATGTCGTTTAAAGCAGAGAAAAGTAAAGACAATATGTCAGAAAAAATCACCCTTTCGTTTTTGACGAAATTTATAAAATCTTATAATGGGGAGAAGGAATCCCTACCCGCTTTTCTTACCAACTGTGATAATGCAATGTCGTTAGCTACGCCAGAACAACAGCCTATTTTGTGCAAATTCATTATCTCACAACTAGAGGGAAAAGCTCAGGTCTCATGTAGTTTAAACAATTTTGAAACATGGGACCAAATAAAGTCATTTCTTCGTTCTACTTTTGGAGAGAAAAAACACTCTGAAAAAGAACCAAGCGGAACTCGACTTTCGATTAAGAAACAGAAGGGAGGAATCGAGGCTTCTCTCGATCCGGCCTCCTATAACGCCTACGTTGGGTTCGGGAACAACGTATGTGAGCTCCGCAACGGAGTAACACACTAGGGCGATAACCTCTTTCTTTTTCAGCAAGTAGGTTCAGACGGGGATTACGGGTCTTCCGAAGTCGTCCCGGTCCCGACGCCTTAATTCTTCGATGTGGACTGTATAACTTTAGGGATGAATTACTTGGGAATAAAACAGCAATTATCTTCAAACCGTTCTGTGAGAGAGTAATCACTTTTCCCTATCACTTCCCTACACTTTTTCTTGACCGCTTGCTTTTTCACTTTTCCCGAAGGATTTTCTTATTTTTCCGAACTATTTCCCCGAACGAATTGCAATAAAACCCGTTCACTAAGCTACCCCCAGAACTATACGCGAAAGTGAGCCGCGCCATTCGCGTGCCTGCGCGACTTAATAACATGAATTTGTACTATTACTCTCTCACGTTTCACTTAATTTCTTTATTCACATAAATCATACATAAATACAAGTTATCTATTTAGATAGCACAAAACAATATCTACACCATGATATATATTATTTTTTCGTATCACAAAAATCCTTTAATTTATAAAACAAAACATGCCTATTTTAATCACAAATCCAAAATCCAAACTTCTTAAATATTTAACACAGAAAGTTAAAACAATGTTTCCCACTTGAATTTATACATATGTTAACTAATACAATAGTTTAATTTACATTTTCTCTATTTATTTCACTATTTAAAACACTTTTAAATTTCTTATACAAAACTATCATTATTTCACTTATACACAGGAATTTTCACATAAAAATAACACAGAATTCACCTTTTTAGCACGTACAATCAACCTGAAATGTTTTACAAGTCATTTTTACATAAATTGCTGAAATTACAAACATTTTAAATTTTTACATATTCGGCCTCCTAAGGGCGTGGCCAGCGTGCTTCCGTGAACTCACACTATTTGAACAACTAACTTTGCACGGCTCTCGGCTATCAGAAAAAATGAAAGTCTGAAATACACTAATTTTAACAATATTAGATAAATAAGTGCTTCTACACAATTTTCAAACTGTAGGAAACTATCTCTGATAAGATTCTTATCAGTTATCATGTTTCTTATCAGATAACAATACAAGTGAATGTTCTCATTAATCAATCATAACAAATAGGCATTTGTTTTCGTACAAACATATCATACTTATACAAGACAATACTTATACAATTAATTTCCATTAATTCTGTTTATGCACAGAGTGATCATCTCGACCGGGGAACCAATCCGATCTCTAACTTCACTTTAATATTCCTTTGAATTTACATCGTTGGAAAGACGATTTCAATCGGGGAACAAATCCGGTAACATAATTTATAACATAAAATTCCCTATATGAATTTATTGAAAGATATTACTTAGAAAACAGTAAACTAGTCCGGCCTGGGAGTCGAACCCAAGACCTTCATACCATTAATTCGACATTTCTTTAAGATTTAACTAAGCATTTTCTTATCAGAACATTTCTATTGGACAATAAGTCTTTGAAAAGTTATTCGTCATCGGTTGACTTAATAAACTGAAACATTCTTATAGGCGCGTCGCCAACAATCTCCCCCCCGTGCGTTAGCACCATCATTTGGGAGGCGTCGCGGGTACCAGGACTATTATTCTGGATGTAGGTCTCCTCAAGATACCTGTGCTGGTAATGACGTCAACCACTCTGGTGTGACCGTCTGGTCCCGGTAACGTTCTACTAATTTTGCCTTTCGGCCACGTATTTCGTGGCAACGAATGATCTATTATCAAAACAATATCGCCTTCTTTAGGTTCCATGAACTTTCCGTTATTACCTGTTCGCGGTATTAAGGTAGGCATGTATTTCTTCAGCCACCTTGTCCAAAAACGGTCGGCTAACCTCTGTGCAGCTTTCCAATTGAGTTGACCCGTCAGATGCTGCTCTAGAAATAATCCAGGTGGTCGATCACCACATGAGCGTCCCAGAAGAAAATGATTGGGTGTCAAACCCTCTTCAGGACTATCCATACTGAATGTTACCAGAGGCCTGGAATTTACTGTGTGCTCTGCTTCTAAAAGCAACGTATGTAGAATTTCCTCTCGTGGGCTCCTTTCTCTGAGCGTAGCGGTCAACGCAATTTTAATCGATCTTACTAACCTCTCCCAGGCGCCACCCATGTGCGGTGCTCCCGGAGGTATAAATTTCCATTTAATGTATTTCTTAAATGACTCATTTTTCATGCCCTCATGGCATTCTTCGTATGCTTTCAATAATTCTTTATTCGCAGCTTTGAAATTTGTCCCGTTATCGCTGTATATAACGGCTGGTTTTCCTCTTCTGGCGATAAATCGCCTCAACGCCAATATCATTGACGCTGGTGTCAACGAGGCTGCTAATTCCAGATGTACTGCTCTGGTAGTCAGACACGTGAATAAAACACCCCAACGTTTTTCGTGTCGCCTTCCTATAGTCACACTCATAGGACCGAAATAATCCACAGCTGAGCATGTAAAAGGTGGTTCATGATGAGCTATTCTCTCCAGAGGAATATTTCCTTGTGGCACGTTCTGCGGTTTTGATCTGTATGTCCTGCACCACTGACAATGATGTGATACACTTCGTACTACATTACGTAAGTTCAAGACATAAAATTTCTGGTTCACCTCATTCATCACCGTCTGGTGATTGGCATGTCCAAAATGATGATGAACTTCTCTAATCATCATTTTAACGATTTCGTGTTTACCGTCCAATATGACGGGTTTTCTACTTTCCTCGGTCAAATTAGACTTGAAAGGTAAACGTCCATTTAAACGGAGTAAGTTATCTTCTCCTATTTCCATAGATAATTTACTTAAGCGTGAACTCCTTTCAACACATTTGCCTGCTTTCAAGCATTTTATTTCCGAATAAAAACACTCGTCTTGAACGAACTTCCAAATTAATAATTCCGCTTGTTTCAAGAGCGCTATGTCCAACGCGCCATCGGGTCCTTTAACCGACTTTGCTAAAACTTTGTTGGAACACATAACCGACTTTTCGGCTGCGTCGTCGGGTCCTTTAACCGACTTTCTTAAACTCTTGAATTTTTCTACCGCTTGTAAGGTGCGTGTAGTTGCCCCAAGGAATTTCTTAAAGCTACTAAATCGTCCGTAGTCGGGTAGACTTAACGGTTCTTGCTTTCTTAACGCATTTACGCCCTTTGGCGATTTTTCTTCACCTGTTTCTAAGCTTTTTATGGTGTCCACTTGTTTGGGCCATAAATCTTCAATTTGCTTCTCATATTCCTTTTTCAACTCGCTATTTTTGTCGAGCTTTTTTTCAATATTCAACAGGCGACTTTCAACCTGCGCTCTATTCGACGGCATGCACTCATTGTCTGTGCGCCATAACAAAGCAGTCTCGTACCTATTATTAGGTATACGACGTACCGTTTTGTTCAAAATACTTAAAGCTCGTTCTTCTGGGTCGTTCGCGGGCTTTCTAGCCGACACTCCCAGAGATTCCAAACTAAAATAATCCTTGATCAATTTATCCATATCTTCCTCCTTCTTGGCGGAAATGTGGTTAACGATCTTGATCGGTTTAATACCACCCGATATGTGACCATGTAAAACCCATCCAAGTTTGGTGAGCGATGCTACAGGTAGGTTCTTACCTCCTGAAATTAATTCACGAGTAACTATGAGATGCCAATTGTCCTGACCAATTAATATGGTAGGTTTGGACCTCTCATACATCAACTCATCCTTAATCGGTGTCAAATGAGAACACCGTTGCAATAATTCTCGGCTTACCGACTGAGGAGAAAGGTTAAGTGACTTAATTGTTTGTACACTTATCTCTTCCAAGTCGCTCGAGTAAATGCCTTTTATCTTAACGTTTAAGCGATACGAACTGTCGTCGTTAATTCGCTTACCTCCCACGGCTTCGATACGTAATCCCTCTTTACGTCCGCGAGGCGCTAATTTCTGAGCCATCCACTCCTCTATGAGTGTCATGGTCGATCCCTCATCCAGAAGAGCTGTTGTCTTGACCTTTCCTCTAGGTCCATACAACTCGACCGGTATAATCTTTAAGTATGCACATGCCAGTGCATTCACTGTACTAACAGTTGTGATCTGAGCATCTTTACCCCCCTCGTCCCCTTGTGGCGAGGTATTTTCATTGGGGTATCGGTGTAGGATTCGATGATGTGACATTCTACATCCCTCTACACCACATTTTTTCGCTTTGCACTCTAACCTCCTATGGTTAGGTGACAAACATTGGAAACATACTTTCGCTTTTTTGACCGCTTCCCATTTCTCGCGAATATTCATGTCCTTAAACTTGTAACAGCTCACTATAGAGTGCTCCTTGTTGCATATAACACACTTATGTGTTACCCGACTTACAGGCTTGTCCTGGGTTGTCATAACCACTTGTCGGTTGTGCCCTTTATTGTTTCGGCGTTTTAGACGCTCGCTCGAATTACTTCGGCGCATATAGCGCTCGCTCACGGCACAGCTGCGTACACCTCCCTTTGAAGTGTGTACAGTTTGCTTCCTGAATTCAGGACGCTTCCTTTTTTCAGGCGCATTTTCATTGTTTAAGGACGCTCCAAATTGTTCACTTAATAAATTTAAAAACTTGGCCATGTTCTGTAACTCTGGCTCCAAAGGATACTGAGCTCGATATTCAAACCATTTAAATTTAATCATAGTTCCGAGCTTCTCCACTATGCGGCTCACTAACTCCGGTGAGTACAAATACTGTGGTTGATTCAACGCTTGTATCGTGGCAACCACGTTCGTAATACGACTTGCAAAAGATCCTATATTCCGGCAATCTTCTGCCAATCTTGGCATACGCTTTACATTCTCGATTTCAGCTAGAATGAGCATCTCAACCCTACCGAATCTTCTTTCGAGAGCGTTCATTATTTCTTCCGGTTCACACAAAGTAAATAACAGCGACTTTACCGCCTCTTTAGCGGTGCCCTTTAATGCCCTCCTAAGGCGTGCAACATTTTGCACCCCTGAAAATTGGCTTCTCGTGTCTTCAAACACCGTTTTGAAAATTATCCATTCACCCGGGTCTCCATCGAACACCGGTAATTCCTGCAGGAAATGAAGCTGGGAAGACTTATCTTTACCCGCTATTTTTATTGCACTCACAATCGCTTCGGTCAATTCTGACACCTCACTCGCGTGTGTTTTCTGTGCATTTCCTTGGTTGCGCTCGATCTCCGCCCCTTTGCGGCGTGATCCTTTACGCGCTTCCTTATCAGTAACATCGGGTTTTGCTACACTGACCGGCGCGCTCATTATGGTCTGCTGAACCCAACTCCTTACGAAAGGTTCCACCTGAGTATTCCGCTCTTCATCATCCTCACTCGAGTCGATCTCCTCTTCTCGGTTGAGTCGTGCCAACTCCAATTGAGACTTGGCTAAGGCAGCACCTGCCTGTGCTCGTTCGAGCTCTGAGCGTTCGAATTTAATCCGCGCCTCCAATTCGGCTTTCAGACTCGCCGATCGCGATGACCTACTACCTCTTTGTGACCCTTTATCACTAGTGTGCCCGATTACTGTCCTTAACGATGCCGCTTCTTCGGTCCTTTGACCTACTTTTTCGACCACCGTTTCACTCCTGGATATAACGGATTGTTGTGCGGTGCTGGCCTGCGTACCACTGGTGTCCGTCCTGTTGCTTGTCGTTGCCATGGACGTCCCTGAGTCCCACGTGCATGTGGACGTGTCGGTGGTGGCTCCACTTGAAGGAGTTGCTCCATTTGACGCAGTAGCTGTGGTCGCTCCAGATGGTTCCGCTTCTTTAGCTTTTCTTGAGAGCCCTGTCCTTGTCCTGCTCCCTTCGCTTCTCCCTGTCTGGTCTTGTGCCTTCTTCATCTTGCAGTAAGGTGATTGTTGGCCTACGGTCCCTAACTGTCCCTACGGTCCCTACAACCCCTTACCTACAACCCTTCTACACCCCAACCTAACACCACTACCCCTCCCCCCTTTATCTCCCAACCCTACAACCCTACTACCACCCTAACAGCCCTATCAGCCCTATCAATCCTGGACGGGGCCTACCGAGGTGAGCCGTCCAGGGATAGAGTCGTGCAGGAATGGAATGGAGGAAAGGTTTAGGAACTGTCCCGCCAAGGAATATGACGAAACAGTCGAGCGGTAGTGCAAGCGCAGTCTCGCTCGAGAGAACTGCTCCACCCGAAGGTGTTGTGCCAGAGCCCAACCGTTTGGCACCGTTAGGTGGTCGGGATGTATGCTGTGCTCGCCGCCCAGTTGCCGGTGACGCCTCGTCCGAGCGCCCTCCTCCGGCCGCGATGCAGTCAGGTGCCCACGCGCACCCTCGCCTGGCAGCAGCAGCGGTGGATGCTTCTTCTTGCACCCTGATGACCCGACAGGAAAATGCCGGACACGGTCGTCCGACAGGAAATGCCGAGCACGCTTGCCCGACAGGAAAAATGCCAAGCCCTGCTTGGCCACGATGAGTGCCTTCACAAGACACCTGCGCCCGGCTGCGATACGTGCCCCATGCGAGCACACGCCCCAGGCCGCAATCCCGGTTTTCTTTCTTCCGGTAGTTCCAGGTCCAGTCTTTCAGCGCTGACGTCCTGGTCTTCTGGCCTTTGGTCCTATTGCTTCAGCTCAAACCTCCGGCTTCCTTCGGTTGCTGATCTTCACTCGGCTCCGAAGGTCTTCTTTTTCCACAATCAGCAGTCCACAGCTGGTTCCTTGATCCAGCTGGCGGGGTTCGGGTGGTCCTTTTAATCCGGCTCCGAAGGTCCAATTGAAAAGAACCAAGCGGAACTCGACTTTCGATTAAGAAACAGAAGGGAGGAATCGAGGCTTCTCTCGATCCGGCCTCCTATAACGCCTACGTTGGGTTCGGGAACAACGTATGTGATCTCCGCAACGGAGTAACACACTAGGGCGATAACCTCTTTCTTTTTCAGCAAGTAGGTTCAGACGGGGATTACGGGTCTTCCGAAGTCGTCCCGGTCCCGACGCCTTAATTCTTCGATGTGGACTGTATAACTTTAGGGATGAATTACTTGGGAATAAAACAGCAATTATCTTCAAACCGTTCCGTGAGAGAGTAATCACTTTTCCCTATCACTTCCCTACACTTTTTCTTGACTGCTGGCTTTTTCACTTTTCCCGAAGGATTTTCTTATTTTTCCGAACTATTTCCCCGAACAAATTGCAATAAAACCCGTTCACTAAGCTACCCCCAGAACTATACGCGAAAGTGAGCCGCGCCATTCGCGTGCCTGCGCAACTTAATAACATGAATTTGTACTATTACTCTCTCACGTTTCACTTAATTTCTTTATTCACATAAATCATACATAAATACAAGTTATCTATTTAGATAGCACAAAACAATATCTACACCATGATATATATTATTTTTTCGTATCACAAAAATCCTTTAATTTATAAAACAACAACATGCCTATTTTAATCACAAATCCAAAATCCAAACTTCTTAAATATTTAACACAGAAAGTTAAAACAATGTTTCCCACTTGAATTTATACATATGTTAACTAATACAATAGTTTAATTTACATTTTCTCTATTTATTTCACTATTTAAAACACTTTTAAATTTCTTATACAAAACTATCATTATTTCACTTATACACAGGAATTCTCACATAAAAATAACACAGAATTCACCTTTTTAGCACGTACAATCAACCTGAAATGTTTTACAAGTCATTTTTACATAAATTGCTGAAATTACAAACATTTTAAATTTTTACATATTCGGCCTCCTAAGGGCGTGGCCAGCGTGCTTCCGTGAACTCACACTATTTGAACAACTAACTTTGCACGGCTCTCGGCTATCAGAAAAAATGAAAGTCTGAAATACACTAATTTTAACAATATTAGATAAATAAATGCTTCTACACAATTTTCAAACTGTAGGAAACTATCTCTGATAAGATTCTTATCAGTTATCACGTTTCTTATCAGATAACAATACAAGTGAATGTTCTCATTAATCAATCATAACAAATAGGCATTTGTTTTCGTACAAACATATCATACTTATACAAGACAATACTTATACAATTAATTTCCATTAATTCTGTTTATGCACAGAGTGATCATCTCGACCGGGGAACCAATCCGATCTCTAACTTCACTTTAATATTCCTTTGAATTTACATCGTTGGAAAGACGATTTCAACCGGGGAACAAATCCGGTAACATAATTTATAACATAAAATTCCCTATATGAATTTATTGAAAGATATTACTTAGAAAACAGTAAACTAGTCCGGCCTGGGAGTCGAACCCAAGACCTTCATACCATTAATTCGACATTTCTTTAAGATTTAACTAAGCATTTTCTTATCAGAACATTTCTATTGGACAATAAGTCTTTGAAAAGTTATTCGTCATCGGTTGACTTAATAAACTGAAACATTCTTATAGGCGCGTCGCCAACACACTCAACACATTTATTATCAGATTTGCAAAACTGCAAACAGTCTTCCGGCGACGTTACTAAATTTTCTTTAAAATTAGAACCAATTTTAACAAAAATTCAGTCAGATATACACTATAGCTGCAAAATTCCTGACGAACTTCCAGGTAGAATAGCCGCCATGAAGGACCTAGCATTAAACACATTTTTATTGGGGTTAAACCCTGCTATTTCTACTATTGTTAGGTGTAGAAATCCACAAACCTTAAACGAAGATGTTCAATTAGCCATAGATAAAGAAAAATTACAGAATCTTCAAATGTGTTCCAAAAATTCAATGAAGCAGTGTAATATATGTAATAAAGTAGGTCATGTCGCTACGCAATGTTTCAAAAATAAGCACCATTCTAATTTTAAACACAATAAACAAATTTCTCATTTATCTAGTTCTAACTCTGATAAATTAATTTGCAACTATTGCAAAAACATAGGGCACACTATTGATCAATGTAGAAAGTGACAATATAATATGCAACATCGTCAAAATTTTAATAAAAATTTTAATCGTAACCATAATACTAGTTCCAACTATATAAATCATAGCTCAAATAATAATTCTAATTTTGTAAGCCGTAACCCTAATCTTAATTCTAGTTCTAACTCTGTGCCTATGCACATGACATGTGTTAACGACGACGCTATCGATAATTCTTACTAAAGAGTTCCGAAATCTTATTCAGTTTAAAGAAACTGAATAAGATTTCGGATACGTGTCTGCCGAAATCGTACTGTAGTAATGACACAAAATCAATTAATAATACTATTTCTACAAAATTTTACAAAAATCATGCTAAATCTTATTCTAATTCTAATTCATCTCGGCGATGCATTAGCAAGCAACCGAGTCATTCTAATTCATTTACATCTCAACAACCCAAGGAGGTGAAGCTGAGTCTTACTAGTTCTCATGCACCTCAGTTGACCGAAAAGGTACAACGGAGTCTTACTATGTCGTTTACTATATCTACATCTCAGCAGCCCAAAGAGGTCAAGCCGAGATTTAATGAGTCTTATTCTAATTCTATTCCGATTTTTGAAACGAGCATAAATACATGCAAGGTTTCGTTACCATACACGAATTTATTAACAAAATATTCTCCTAAGAGTCTCAAACTTCTTATCGACACCGGTGCAAGTGTTTGTGTCATAAAACACTCATGTTTAAAAACGAAACATGAACTTCTTAAGGACAAAGTAAGAATCAAAGGTATAAATGATACGGATACGTATAGCGAAACAATAGGCTCAATGTACTTACAATTTTTATTAAGCAATGAAACTTACGAGCACAAATTTTATGTCATTAAGCATAAACCTTAATTACGACGGTATTATTGGTACAGATTTTCTTAAATATTTTAATGCTAATATAGATTATAGCTCTAAAATAATGACTCTTTGCGGTCACCAAGTTCCTATTATATTTCATCAGCCGACGTACACCGTTCCAGCACGCTCAGAAGCAGTCATTGCATGCGCTATATCAAACTACTCGCTCGAGATTTATCAGAATAATGAAGGATTAGTTCTAGATCACACCTTAAGCAAGGGTATTTACGTCGCGAATTGTATAGTATCAGTAAAACCAAATAAAAAGGTTAACATCACCGTTTTAAATACGACTGATACAGACATAGAGATTAAAGATTATTCCGTAGAACTAACACCTATCGACTACAATAATTCTATTTCCTGCGATAATTCAATATCTAGTAAATCTTTGTATTCCATCTCGACTTCCAAATCTGATCGAATAAATCGAGTATTGAATCTTTTACGCTGCTCTCATCTCAACGATGAAGAAAAGAAAGCACTTCCCGATTGCTGTTCCGATTATACGGATATTTTTCACCTCGAAGGTGAGCCCCTCTCTTTTACGAACGGCATCCAACACTCCGTAGATACGGGTAACGCACCCCCAGTTCACATAAAATCGTATCGCTTCCCCGAGTGTCACAAAGAAGAAGTTGATACACAAATTCGCAAAATGCTAAATCAGAATATAATTCGTCCCTCTGTTTCGCCGTGGAGCGCCTCGGTATGGATAATTCCGAAAAAAAAAATATATGAATTTCCTTGCCAGAGGCAAGAAAAAGTGGAGAATCATCATCGTTAATGATATCACGGTTTCAGAAAGTTATCCGCTGCCTCTTATCACTGATATCTTAAATCAATTAGGCCATTCGAAATATTTTACAACTCTTGATCTTGCTAGCGGTTTCCACCAGATAAAGATGCCCCAAAAACGGGATTTACTATAAATACTAATTCGAGCATGTCTGAACACTGAATTTACTAGAATGCCCTTTGGTTTGAAGAATGGCCCCTCAACCTTCCAGCGACTCATGAATACTGTTTTATCGGGACCACAAGGTCTACACTGCTATGTATATTTAAATGATTACATAATTTATAGTCAAAATTTAAGTCAACATATGGAAAAGCTTAAATTAGTGTTCGGTAAGTTCCGCGAATACAATTTAAAATTGCAACCAGACAAGTGCGAATTCTTAAGACGTGAAGTAACTTATCTTGGTCACATTATCACTGATAAAGGTGTCTCTCCAAATCCAGACAAGGTAAAAACAGTATCTCAATTCCCAATTCCTAAGAATCCTAAAGAAATTAAATCCTTCCTAGGCCTAATAGGCTATTATCGCCGATTTATTGATAATTTTTCAAATTAACGAAACCACTTACTTCTTTATTAAAAAAGGACGCTACTTTCCACTGGTCTCTAGAACAACAAACCGCTTTCGACATTTTAAAAGAAAAATTAATCACTGCTCCGCTGCTGCAATACCCAGACTTCTCTCAGCCGTTCGTAGTAACCACGGATGCAAGTAATTACGCCGTGGGTGCAGTTTTATTCCAAGATCCTGAAGGGAAGGACAAGCCAATAGCTTATGCATCACGAACTTTAAATCGTGCCGAAGGTAATTATTCAACTACGGAAAAAGAACTCTTAGCCATTCTATTCGCAGTCAAAACATTCCGCCCTTACCTCTACGGTAATAAATTTAAAATTTTCACCGACCACAGACCATTAGTATGGCTATTTAATGTCAAAGACCCAGGCAGTAGACTCATTCGTTGGCGCCTAAAACTCGAAGAATATGATTACGAAATCGTTTATAAACAAGGCCGTTTAAACTCCAATGCTGAAGCGTTATCTCGCTGTCCCGTTAACGTTTTAAACATTAACACTTTAAATAATTCTAGTTATGAAAAATATTTTAAAGACCAATTCACTAATAAAACTTCTATTTCAAATACAAAAATTATAGAACGCACTCAAGGATTACATTTATCTAAGTTAAAACATATTGCGTGTCCTGTCTCTTTAGATTTCGACTTATTTATACCTCACTGTGAAGAAATATTATCGCGGTTAGATAAGCCGGAGGAATTGCTAAATTCCGAACGCGAACTTTTTACAGTTCAATGTGTGAAAGATAAGAATAAATACTACTATGTTTTATATACTAAAGTTCATCATTATGTTGAAACTAAATTTAAAGATATTTACAAATTAATGATAAAACTCAGAGATAAAATTTTAGTCGAAAATCCTGATATTACAGATCTCGCCTTGTCAGACTTTTCAGATCCATTTTCTAAGTTATCTTATATTAAAATATATAATATGATTGCCTATATTTTCCATAACACTGCTATTAAAATTCATATTTACAAAAATCAGTTAATTTACCCTACTCCCATCGAAATCCCTAAAATTTTAAAAGAGAATCACGATTCACCTATTGCAGGTCACCCAGGATCAATATATCGCTCTGATATTGTAGATTATGTAAAGAAATGCCAATTATGCCAAATTAATAAGCCGCTGAGAATGTCCAATAAGGCTCCAATGGAGATAACTTCAACTTCTACTAGACTTTTTGAACGATTAGCTCTCGACATCGTTGGTCCTTTGCCCGATGCAGGTTTCCAAAAATTCAAATTTATCCTTTCATTGCAAGACGATTTAACTAAATTTTCAAGTGCTTATCCCCTGGTCACAGCTACCAGTGAAGAAATAGCCAGAAATCTCGTACATTTTATGTCTCTTCGGTTTTCCTAAAACATTCTTAACAGATTTGGGTACGTGTTTCACGTCCGATTTATTTAAACAACTGACTCAAATCTTAAAAGTTAAAGCCTTATTTACTACTCCTTATCACCCACAAACAAATGGAGCTCTAGAACGCTCACATGCTACTCTAAAAGAATACCTAAAATCCTTCGTAAATGAAAACCAAAACGATTGGCATTGTTATCTATTTACCGCAATATTAGCTTATAATACCACTCCACATTGCACCACTAATTTCACCCCTCATGAATTATTATATGGTTATAAACCTAACATTCTCAATTCTCCATATGAAACAAATAATAATACAACCTATAATGAATATATTCGAGCTTTACAATATCGAATGCGTTTTAGTAGAGAAAAGGCCATTCAAAATATAGTTAATAGCAAAGAAAAATCGAAACAATATTATGATGCTAGTTTACGCGAAATTTCTTATAAAATTGGCGACTTAGTGTATACAAAACATCATCACCGACTCCGTAAGGCTCTATCACCTATATGGAAGGGCCCATATAAAATAATAAAAATAAATAATAAGCGTAACGTAACGTTACAAATAGGTCGTAAACATGTTAAGTACCATACAAACGAAATTAAGCCTGCTATTCAAACTCCTTAAATTTAACTTACTTTGTATATTTTTTCAGAGCTTTATGCTATGGAAACCAAAGCCACGCTGAACCGAGGATCATACCTATATCACATAGTCCTGGAATTTATTTTGAACCTATTACGCATATTAATTTTAATAACGATTATTGAAAAGTTATAACACATATAGACCTTATATCCTTAGATCCTTATCTCAATAAAATAAAAAACTTATTATATGATACTTTAAACCTTTGTTCCAAAATAAATACTGACGAATTTTCCCCGTGTAAAGATTTTTCTACTCCTATAGAGACTTTAATAAAATATACCTAATTATGTCAAATTGGAATCTCTAGCGCATTTAATCAATAATAACTCATCGCCAAACAAAGTCAAAAGATCTCTGGAATTTGGAGGCGAAATTCATAAATTTTTCTTTGGTACTCTAGACGCAGATGATGCGCGAAAATATGATGCCGCGATAGAATCCTGTCGGACAAGTGAAACGGAATTAATTAATTTATTCAGAGATAATATTCATATAATTAAATCTACTATAAATAATTTTAATGCCACTATTTATAAATTAAATCAAAACGAAATAAAATTGAATTCCCAAATTATTAAAATGAATAAAATTTTGTCGCAAATTACAAAAATCGATAACTTACTCCTTCACAGTTCTAGGATAAATAATTTACTAAACGTAATTGAAGGCTCCTACTTGCTATTTCTAACTTGCTAGACACAACTATAAATGCTATTTTATTTTCCAAGGTAAATGTTTTGCATCCTAGCGTGATTAGCCTTTTAAGTCTTTATATTGAATTAACCAAGCATATTAATCAAATAAACAAACGTTTAGATTTTCCAATGCAATTGAACATACATTCATTTTTTGATTGACGTCTCGAAACTTAGTTCCTATTATTATAACAAAAATATTGTTTTCAGTTTGCAAATTCCACTGATAACGCCTGATAAATTCACTGTTTATAAAAATATCCCATTACCGACTCCTCACGACGAGTCACATAATATGCAAACTTTTGCACTTATTCAACCTTGTAATTCTTATATTGTTTTAAGTGACGATAGAATACATTATACTATGTTTAATAACTTAGATGATTGTAATTTCATTAATAATAACTATTCTATTTGTGAACTATTTACTATAACTATTCTATTTGTGTACTATTTACTATAACGTCTAGTGTAAATAATCCTAATTGTGAATCGAAATTACTAACAGAAGTAACTCTTTCCTTACCTTCTGAGTGTAACACCAAGTTATTATTTGGCCAAATCAATATTTGGCATAAATTAAAAAATAATAGATGGATTTATGTACAATCTAATGTAAATAAATTAACTATCAAATGTGATGACGACATTACTGATCATTCTATTATTGGCACAGGTATTGTCAAATTAACCGAAAATTGTATCGGTTATTCCAAAACTATTCAATTATTGCCAACAAGTACTTACCAATTTTCGATCAAATCAACCATAGATATAAGTTTTGATATAACGAAAGATGATTGTTGCAAAAAGGACACATTTAATAAAAGTTTACCACATTTAACGCCAATCTCTTTAAGCAAAGTTAATTTGGATTCTTTAAAATATGCAAATCATCAACTGGATAGTTTAGAATTTGAATTAAATAATCTTCAAAAAGAATCACATTTTATTAAATATAGCTCATACTATTCAACATTTACTTATGTTTTAATTGTACTACTATTTTTATACCTTGCCTATTAATTATTTAAATGCTACAGAAATCGTCACGATAACAGTGCATATTGTATACAAATATTTAATCAATGTAATAATAAAAAGTCATCGAAACATAATTCTAAAATTACAAATTCAATTGAGATGACCGATTAATCGACATCTGAAGAAGATAATATCTCCCTAAAATCTTTACCAAATCGTACTAATTATAAGCCTTATAAAACTGTTCACAAGGTTCATTCTTCCTCTCGAAGAAATCTTAATTTCTAATTTTATTCAATTTTAGTTTTAAATTTTTGTGTTAACACAAATAATCGTTTTTATTGTCATACAATTTTAATTTCTACTCTGTCATTTTATATTTTGTAATTGCTATATTTTACTATTTTCAATGAAATTTATGTAATTGTAATTGTAATTACTACCTTGTTTAATACAAGTTAATTTCCAATTTTACTATTTCGCTCAAAACACTTTTAATTTTATATTTTACTAATTCGTTTTTGTATAATTTAATTACTTAGTTTTAAATTGATTATTTCTTGAATTTTATTTTGTCTCTTTTGTATAACTTAGTTAGTTAACGAATAATACTATTGTATCTTTATGTAGAATTTAATAGTTCGAAAGTTTTATATTGTTATGAGATTGATTTGCAATATTTTACTACAATTTCTAATTTCCTGTCTTCATATTTTATAACGCCTTCCGACCTCTAATCGCTTTTCTATTTCTAATCTTCGCTTTATCTTAATTTAGAAAAAGCTCAGTCAAAAGGGGAGAGTTGTTATATCCCTTTTTACAAGGCAATAAAACATTAGTAAGCATTTATTTAATCACACGGTACTTTTCCTTAATATAGCTATAGTTAGCAATTATATTGTTCCTTTCCATGTTCGTTTTAATTCCATTTTTTAATGATTAGTTAGACTCAGAGCCCCGGGTAGATCGGACATAGATTCCGAGACGTATTAGATTTCGAAAGTCAAGGACTATATTAATTTGGTGTGTGAACTTTTGCAATAAACCTCTAGGTTTATTTGGTGTTTCTTTTTTTAAAAACTAAACGGGATCGGCCTCCTAACAGTTCGAACATCACAAGAAGCTGACCACCGTAGATTGACCATATGGTCTTCCCACTCACATTCAAGTGATTATTGCGTCTCAGAAAACTACCTTTTTAGATGATATTGCAATTCTTGTCGATCAAATATACGACGTCGTACCTACCCCCATACATCAAGTTGTTAGTACTTTATCAACGTCTATTCAGGGTATGTTTCAATGGTTGGAACGCTTAACGCTGACGTCCAGTCCAGTGCGCATCCAATCTCCTCGGACGCAAAACCTTTGCTTAATTTCACTCTAATTTTGTCGCGCTTTATTGCTATATTTTTGTATCCGCTTGCAATATATGAGTTGTAAATTGGTAGTTGTCTTTCTATTGCACCGTCCTAGATAGTAGTAGTCATAGTAGGCTAACACCTACAAACTTACTCATATTTTTCAAAATTTAAAAATATTGGTCTTGAACCAAATAACAATAAATGCGGAATATTTATTTCTATTAATTTATCTGATTCCAACAAAGATACCTTAATTCAAAATTTTAATCAGATTTCTCCAGGAATAAAAACTGTCAATACGGATTCACTTTACCTGCTCCGTGCTCGGTTATTTTTCGATAGTATTAAACCCGTTTTAAAAACAAAATTTGATCAATTTTTAAATCACGTTTATAAATTAATTATATATCTTAAAATCCTATCGTGCAATATTTTAAAATATTGTCTCCTTGTACCTAAATTTATATATTTATTACGCCGAAGTCTAGTCTGGAAATGTTCGGATATTTTACAAGATATAGATAGTAATCTTAAAATTGCTTTGGAAAATATTCTAAATTTGAGATTAAATACAATAGCCTGGAATCAAGCCACTTTACCTATCAAATTTGGTGGTATTGGTGTAAGAAATATTTCTAGCGTCGCATTGCCTGCTTTCCTTGCTTCCGTGTATAGTGTCAATGATTTGTGTAACACAATTTTAAATAATAAAGTAGACCTGTGCTTTGCTGCGGAGGCAAGGCAAACATGGCTAATGCTCTGTCCTGGCGAAAATGTCCCACTGGAAGTTAACCAACAAAAACAGTGGGTATTCTGTTGTTTCGGAGTGTCCAGAAATTTTTTTTCAAAATTCCACAAAGCTTCGCCTTCTAACTGTTTCGACTAAGGAATCTAGTCACTGGTTACACGCTCTACCATCAAGTAATCTCGGCACATTGCTTGATGGAGAAAGCTTGCGCATCGCCGTAGGAATCCGGCTAGGAGCGGCAATTTGCCAACCTCAACAATGCCCCTGTAGTAGCAGCGTCGATGAGGTTGGGCTCCACAGACTTTCATGCAAGATAAGTGCCGGAAGGTTTTCCCGTCATGGTTCTTTGAACGAAGTCATCTGAAGGGCTCTTATCTCCATAAATATCCCCTCGCTTTTAAAGCCTTGTGGAATATTTAGAGACGATGGCAAGATACCCGACGGTATTACTTTAGTCCTTTGGGAGAGAGGTAAAGCCCTAGTGTGGGATGCTACTTGTGTTGAAACTTTGGCGGCCTCTCATCTCAAGGGTACCTCTTTTATAGTCGGGGCGGCATCAGAGGCAGCTGAATTAAGTAAATGGCGCAAATATGAGTCTTTGAGAAAGGACCACATGTTTGTGCCATTTGCTGTAGAGACTATCGGTTCGTGGGGTCCACTTGCAGTGAAGTTCCTAAAGGAACTGTTTCCACGACTGGTCGACGCTGCTTGTGATAAGAGGGCTGGTTCTTATCTCGCTCAAGGGCTAAGTATAGCTATTCAGCGAGGAAACGCAGCCAAGGTTCTTGGCACTATACCACGGGGAGCAGGACTTTTTGATAATTTAAATTTTTAGTTTTAGTTTTTCTATATTATACTTTCCTTTTCTATATTGTGTATAATTAATTTTATATTGTAAATATTACAATTTTAATTGTTTTTGGGTAATGTATTTAGGATTTTAAATTACATTAACTTTATGTAATGTGGCTTTCCAATATAAATTTATTAACCTAAAACCAATTGTAAATAATTTTATAGTTCTTATGAAAACAGAATAAGATTCGATCTCGATTTTCTAGGGTTAAATATTGATTCTCTGGATCGGTTCAGTACTACACATATCGATTAAAAAATCGATCTCTTTGGCACAAGAAATCGATTCTTCGATTAATCGATCTCAGGTCGACATGCCTACTTGACAACTTGACATTGACAACTTGTTGTTGTTTATAGAATTCGCAAGAATTGGTAATTTCGCTACCGGTTTTTAATTACAAGAAGATTAGAAAACCTCTACAAACTTTAATTTTTATAATACTGCGGTCCCTAAAAGTGTTGTAAAAATGATGGTGAGATTTCATGCCTAAAATGTTACAATAATGTCATTAACCTTTGTTTTCATTAAATTAAGGGGCGTACCCGACCTTTAAATAATACAAATTACACGCAAATAAAATTTTAATGTCTACGAAGGCTTATCGTATATGTATTATATTTTATTCAGTACAGGAGTTCTAAACAAATTTCTCTTAGGATATTTTGTTCTAAATGTCTAATAAGAACTATTTTGTGACGTGGATCCTGACTCGTGATTTTTAATGTAACGAATGAGAGCTATTTTACTAGAACAGCCTTCTTACATTTAATGTTATTAAATTAATTTGGTAATAAAAAGTATAAATAGTTAAGTTTGTACCATTGTCAGTCCAATGTGATGTGTGCATTAGTTACGTCCAATAAATAAGCATTTATAACTATGATTTCGAACAGAACTGATCCATTAAAACATATTGATCAATACCAACATTTATAGATTAGAGGGTAGAGTCATTTGATGAAACCTTTTACATCAGAAAATTTTTGGATATTTGATTATTAAAGTATTTTTTTCTTTCGTGTTCAAAAATAATAAAAAAGTACTTAATTATTATTTTTGTCTCATAATTACCATTTCAACTGTGCTGTGCTGTAGCATATAGGCTTATTGAATTGTTAGTGTAGTGCTATAATATTTTTTCTTCTTTTATTATATTATATTGTTAATGATATTTTGTGTGTTATGTATGTGTGCATGGAAACAAATATTGGGCTAATTATGAATTTGTGCATAGAATATTTGTTTTCTTCATTGTTCATCTTTGGGAACTCCATAGCACATTCAACATTATTTTAACAACCTGTTAGATCAGTACAATATAGATTTCACAGATGAAGCATGTTTATGACCTTCTTAAAATATTTCAAAAATAGAAAACACAGAAAAATTGTTTAACTTAGCGGTATTTGGTGGGGGGGTTATGCGACTTCAAGTATTTGTTTGGCCTATAAGGTGTTATTCCTGATCTGTGTAATTTTAAATTTATCTAAAACACTGAAAACGTCCAATCTTAGGGACACCCTTTTTAAAATTAATTTAACATCTAGGACTGTGTGGAAGAAACAAATCACGATCCCCTTTCTGCACCACCAGTAACATCTCCCTCTGCTAGTGAAAACAAGACTGAAAAGAAGAAACCCAGTGAGAATGTTTCATTAGCTGACAATAGCTTACTTGTAAGTTAATCTTTTATATAACAATGCTTATTTACTTTGTATAGTTTTAGACATTTTTTGTTGTATGCTAGTTTATTAGTATATTATGTCCAATAATGTTAATTTGTCTTATCTTATCTTTCTAATGACAGGTGGACATATCAGATGCTCTCAGTGAAAAAGAGAAAGTAAAGTTTACAGTACATACCAAAACTACATTACCAGAATTTCAAAAGTCTGAATTTTTGGTAGTTCGTCAGCATGAAGAATTTGTGTGGCTCCATGACAGATATGAAGAGAATGAGGAATATGCTGGTTATATTGTAAGTACTAAATTATATATATCACCATCATCATTACAGCCCTTCACAAGTCCACTGTTGAACATAGGCCTCCCCCTAGGCATGCCACAAAACACGGTCCTAAGACACCTGCATCCATCGACTTCCTGCATGTCTTACCAGGTCGTCACTCCACCTAGTGGGGGGTCGTCCTACACTTCGTCTAATGTTACAAAGCTGCCACTCAAGAACTTTTTTCTCCATCGGTTGTCATTTGGTGGCATTTATAACTTTATATACCATTTTCGAGACAGCTAAACATCCACAACAATACTTTAAAATGCCAAGGAAGTGAGATAATTCAATAAAAATGGACTAAAAGTAATTTAGAGTCGATATCACCTTTCGGGAGTTTGTGCCAAAAAGTGTAGTAAAAAGTCATTTTGTTCAAAAAACAGATTCCGGCAAAAATTTGAATTTAGAACTTACGTTTTAAACATCACTGCATTTTTATAATTTGACAGACATGTTCAAATGACTAAAATATTTTTCATATTGTATTTTATTCAACCAGGAAAAACAATTAAAACCACTCCCTTTGCAAATGAGTGTATTTCTACTATTGAAAATTCGCTATCAATTTTTGAAGCAGTTGCAGATGAAATTTGACATGTGACTTCAATGATAATGCATTAATTTGGTATGATCGAGCTTATCTGACAATGATCCCAGAAGCTGACCCTATTGCCAACACTTATAAAAGGCTTTATAGATTTTATCTTACTTATTAGTTTTTTTGTGCTTATGTTTAAGTTGTAATCGAATGATTAATTTTAAGTATAAATAAAGAACATGGGCATTTACATTCTGATCAAAAAAGCCAAAGTCAAAAAAGGCCACAAAGCATGATCCTGAGTCACCTTGGGGGAGGCCTATGTTCAGCAGTAGACTTGTGAAGGACTGTAATGATGATGATCATGATAAACAAAGAAGGGAGATTAATATTTCTTTGTAGAGCTAACATGGCTAGTCTGGGTTAGTCATGGGTAGTAAATTTGGTATCTGTTTATCTAATTTAAGCCCTTATCTATTTCACCTCTTGGAGTCTTGGACTGTAAATGGAATATATCCATGAAAAAATAGTCCAAACTTAGTGGTGACAGAGAGTAGTATCTATTTTAAAATAATAATGTGATTACTTGCCAAGTGATTACTGCGAGTCCTCCTATTTTTAACTATTCCAAGCCAGTGCTTCACTACTATCCTACCTGATGGTAAGTGGTGATGCAGCTGAAGCTAAGCCAAGGTTCACCTCGTAAAATACTTATGTTTATTACTTCAACCTATAAACAGACTATTATTGATGAAAAAATACTCAGACTTATTTGCTTGTTACTTCATGTAATATGATATCCGTACATTAAAATTATTAAGATAGAGAACTATTTTTGTGTTCAATATTGCTTTCTCTTATATTCGAAATCCACCATTATTCCATCTTAGTCCTCAAGGGCAGTAATGACGCATCTAAATTTCGATTCTTTATTCAAAATACTTGTCTGATTATGGATCACAGAATCTGAAAAGATGGACTGAAATGAGTGGTGGAATGAATGGCATGAGCACAAAGTCTCATTTGCCACCACCCTTTTATAAAAAAGGTGATTTTTCTATAAATAAAAATTGCGATGTATGAAATACAGATACCGCCAGCGCCACCACGGCCAGATTTTGACGCGTCGCGTGAAAAACTTCAACGGCTTGGTGAAGGAGAAGGTGCGCTTACGCGAGAAGAATTTTTAAAAATGAAGGAGGAGTTGGAGGAGTAAGTACCTAACTTCATTATTATTACTAAAAACATAATAAACAAAAGTCTAAACAACAGGATAATGGTTCCTTGTTTAATTATTGCTTTACTAAGTATTTTTTTAAAACATTAGTGTCTCTGGCTAACAGTCCGTCTCATAGTAAGTGACTACTTTAGTCCATCAACACCCGAAGGACAACTTCTCTTTAAGATGATTGGGCCATTCCTTTCACGTACACTGCTCCTGTAAATACATGATCAAAACAATTACCAAAATAATTTCATTCACTTCATTACATTTCAGCTCATGTAATTCGTTATCCTATTCCTTTAAACGAGCAATTCTTGTATATATATATACAACTGCGCATTGCACCTGCAGTGGCGCTCGTGTAGCTACTTGTCTCGATTGTATAAAAAGGACGAAGCGGCCGCCGTTAAGGCTTAAGGCAGTCATGGCTCTGGCGTGGCACGGTTCAGTTTTATCCCGCTACTAGCTCATCCTAGACTATTCGGAATATATATATATATATATATATATATATATATATATATATATATATATATATAGAATGGGTCCCACATATATGTAATAAATGAAACCATATACTTGTTATCGCCTTTGCTGACGATATACAAAAAATGAACGTAATCGGTCCAGTAATTAGGTCAAAAAGTAGAGTTTTAATTTTAAGCAAATTTGAACACTATAGAATTGGGTCACTAAGTCAATGATTCAATGAACTTGAATGAATCCTTGAACATTAAAAAGCGACGTTGCCACGCAGTGCAAACTATTGGTATTGCGACATATCGACAGCGGTGTCTTTTGTCGGCGTGCCACCCGCGTGCAACGTTGTCACTCTTCCAAGGGGTCAAGGTACGTTGTCTAAACAGAGTGTTCGCTTTTACTGAATTTATTTTTAATATTTATTTTGTTTGAAAATTTCACTTTTTTATTTTACGGGTTTTAATTTAATATTTAATTTTTCTACACTTCTACGGACTAGTATTAATTGTGGTTTCATTTATTGCATATATGTGGGACCCATTCTGTATATATATATATATATATATATATATATATATATATATATATATATATATATATATATATATTATATATTATATATATATATATATATATATATATATATATATATATATATTATATATTATATATTATCGGAATCTCGGACACGGCTCCAACGATTTTCGTAATGTCCAGGGGAATTCGGGGGCAATAAATCGATCTGGCTAGGATTAATTTTTAGAAAATATCGTTTTATCCGTGTTTTCAGGCAATAAAAAACTGTTGCATTATTATTAATTTATATTATTATCGTTAAAATAAGAAGGTTAATTATGACAGAATGTTAATGATTATAATATTTCAAATGGGAATCGGGCGGTCACGATATCGTAGTACCCTGGTTCGAGCACTTTTTTGATATTTTTTTAAAAAATTTAAATTAAACTAAGATTTTTTATTCAAATAACCGGTTCAGTTTTTTCTATTACGTTGGTAAGATCAAAAAATATTATTCATATTTCATCAATATGTAATTTGTATCTAAATATAAGTTCCAAAACGCACAATTTAAAAAAAAATACCAGTACTTTAATTCATCCAGGTACTTTAATTTGTACCATAACTTTCACGTACGTACATGATTAAGATAATGGACGATATTCTTATACAATTCTTGGTAAATTATCATTTACCTCATTAACAATACATTAAAACTCAGCCAGCATTTTATCGCATCCGAATAACCTTAATAATTTAATAGGTTATTAGGCTTTCCAAACCTGATCAGGCTTATTGTAATATGTGGATATGCTAACCTCCGATAATTTTCTCTACCTATGCTTCACGTTTAATTTATATTTCTATCAATATTTTTCATTCATAATTATGTATTCCGAAATTTTTAAATAAATTTAATCAAATTTACATCATATAGTCTTGTATATAATATTTAGTTAAATCATTGTCAGTCAGGGGAATTGAGGCTCACAATATGGGCACAAAATATAATGTTTTGCCCATATTAAATTTTAGATCAATTAGCTATATACATTACCTATTTAATGAGTTTCAAAATCGTATTAAGCGAAGATAATATTTTCTTAATCGACACAAATATCTATTATAATTTATTATTTTTCCAGAAAATAATAAATTATAATAGTTAAAAGCTTATGATTTAAATGTTCAAACAATAGAAAACCGAAAATAAATTACTACTTTGTATATAAAATAAACAAAACAAAGAAATAATAATGGGAACATGTTAAGTCATCATCACTATCATAACAGTCAGATCAAAATACAAATTGCCCTGCCGCGTAAGCAACTCGTGACACCTTGGTTTTAAATTCCGAAGTCAGGACCAAACCTATATGGAAACATTTGAAATTAAATCCAACTATGATCATGCCTAATTTTATCATAACTTTATTTATTAGATAGCTTTAATTATTTTGCGCGCCTTAAGCGCAAAGCGCGTAGGTATGTTCTGCTAACGTCTAAAAATCAGGAATCCAACGTTTTGTCGCATGAAATCGTATCTAATAATAAAAACATATAAAAAGCACATTCTCAGAAAGATGATTGTTAATTGTTGCATGTTATTTTTTTAAATCGATTAATTGATGTTTAACATTAAGGGTCAATTCACACGTACCACAACCACACCACAGCCACAACCACACCACAACGACGCCATGTGGTCGGGCGTATATTTTGTATTGAAACTGAATATTACAATTTACACGTACCACATTTTGCCGCTGTTATCGACCACCTGTGTAATACGACCACATCGTAACCACATCGCGACGGCAACGCCGCCACCGGCGGCGGCACCGCGGCCACATCGCCACGACATGACGTCATCAACAGCGCGCGCCTAGCTGGCGCCTGCGCTCCCCCTTTCATTCTGCGTTGTACTGAGTTGCCTATATAACTGCACATGACCACGTGGTTACCACATCGCAACGACAGCGACAACGCAACCACATCGACATTTTGTCGGTACCACAACGCAACTGCAAAAAGCCGCTGCGACACTATTCACACGTAACCACAGCTTGACCACATTTTGTCGCTGCGACGTGGTGTGGTTGTGGTACGTGTGAATTGACCCTAAAAAGGGTCCACGATAACTTTTGAAAATATCAATTGTTCAACTCATTCTATTTTTAAAACGATATAAAGTTGATGAGTAAGACAAAACTACTAACTAGTCAGGTAAAAAAAGATTAGTTTTTACGATAATGTCTGATTACAAATACCTAAAAGTTAAAGGTAGAGCTTATAATTTAGAAACGCTTCCGGAATTTGGACCAGACATTTTTGTGCTTTCCTGTAACCCAGGTTTGTACTTTACAAATTTAGAAATAATTTAATTTTGGCTAAAATTGCTGTTTTTCTTCTGCTGATTCGACGATTGTGGGAGGGAAAGGATGAGAAAATTGCAAACTTCACAAAGAAAAAAGATTTTAAGAAATTTGAAATAAGTTTAAAATTACGTAAATAGGAAATAAATTAATGTTATTTAAAATGACCTATTTATTGTTATTAATAATTTAAGTAACATAAAAACAACAATTAAAATTAATACGGTGGTTTTGGTTAATTTCCTGAGTTTTTCTTAAGTCGTCGATTTCGTTGACTTAGGCTTTTCTAAGCGCGCATTCAGCATGACTTCGATGTTAGCTGTTAGTTACCAACATTGTCTTAGCTCGATAGTAAAGTCAAAATCAAAGTACGGTCTATAGATCCCAACCTGAGAGTTGGTAGTACAGGGTCCAATATACTACCAGATTGTGGAGGTGCAAATAAATCCATTATGGACGCATTAACTGTAACGTAAATCCCTCATAAATCTGCTGTTTTCTTTACATCAAAGGTTTTGAAATATTTTACAATATTTTATGGTAATACTTTTTCAAATCTAAATTATTTTAACCACATGACGCAACGCGACAGTTGAAGAAGTATTCAATGACTATGTTGTCAAGATAGGAATATCAGTGAAATATTTCTCAAACACCGCTGCGACTTCTTGATTTGATCTAGTCAATTCATTATTAATTTTCAATTGATATTATGTGTTACGAGGTTTATTTTTACCGGTTTCACTATTAATTATACTCCGTCATTTCAATTTTATTTTTAGCAGCCTTAATTTTGTTGCTAATATATTAAGATTTGACTGTATAGCACACTCTTTTAAACATTTTAGAATGATTTTTGACATATTCTCTAAAAGTATCGGAAAGTTTATGTGATCTTTCATGGTAAAGTTCATATAAACTTCCTCTGCTCTTATGAATTTCTACTGTCGCCCACTCATTAAATGCCTTGCGACTATTACTGGAGAATGTTTTGGAAGTAAACGTTTTAATAAATTCATTGCTTATACAGGTAAGTAATACTTCGTATAAGTCTGAATTATTCTTGTAAGAAAGCGATGAAAGGTTTCTTACCATATTACTTCTAAATCTCTTCAGGTGTTTTGCATTAATCGGAACAACACAATTTTCGATATGAAACCAGTTGTCCACGGTGATCTGAACTTAGTTTTTGAATTATTAATTTGTCGATTTGTTCAACATCTGTAAAACTATTATCCATACAAGTTGTACTAAATCATGCAAGCTGCGATAAAGGGAAATACCATTGCCAGTATTCAAAAATATTTTTTACTCTTATAAGTAACGTTATGATGACTTTACTATAGGTAGGTACTTTATGTATTTTTATTGAAATGTATTTACTAAATAAAATTATTTGGCAGTGAGTATTTGGCAACTTTCAAGAAGACAGTGGCGATGCATGAAGTTTTTCTACAACGTTTGGCCGCGCATCCTGTGTTCCGCAACGACGCACACCTCCGTGTATTCCTCGAGTATGAACAGGATCTGTGCGCCAAGCCACGTGGTAAAATGGACCTCATTGGTGGATTGGTTAGTTTTTGTTTGATTTATCTATCTTAGAAATAGTGAAATTGTGTTTTAGGTATGTTACTAAAATTATACATACACCAGAAATTTTAAAAAGCTAGTCTACTATGGACACATTATCATCACATGTGAACTGATAGTTCTAGTGGCAACTTTTGCATCTAATTGGTAACAAATACTCTCACCAAACAAATGGTAATTAGTTATATACAGGTTTTTCAAACGATTCGAGACTTATTGATTACGTAGACATGGTTGATACCCGTTGGTGCATTGGCGCTGATTAACCAGCCTCTTGGTATTTTTTAGGATACATTCCGGTAAATTTCATAACTTCATTTCTCCTTTACCCTTCCACCATCGGACAACCAGGTGCTCGTCGGGTTCGAAAAAAAATTTGCCAGCGTTTTCTCGTCGTCGTCTGTCTTTCTCTGATTACAACATGTATCTTCAAGGCAAGAAAAGGCTTTTATTACGCTGCGCTAAGAGAACGGGATTTATTACCTAGCCCGATATCACTACTTACCGCTAGGAGAGATTAAAGTCAAGCACTGCACAATATGTGAAAAAATGTGTTTCATTTGACGTATACGTACTTCCTACTTGCTTTATTTTATTCCAATTATTTGTCTTTTCATCCCTTTCTCATAAGCCGCAGACATTCCACTGCTGGACATGGGCATCTCCTATAGCAAGGATCTCGCCATGAAGTGAAGGAAGATAAACATATATATAACATAATTTCCCTTTGAAATTACCTAACGAATGCCTGGCGAGTGGATTGTGGCAACCCTAGTTTTTGTGGTATTTTATAAGAAGATGCTGCTACCAATCTCCTGGTATTTTTATTTCACTGTCGACTTTTACGACACCCTACGATATGAGACGGGATGGGCTACGTAATATTTTATATTATACTAACTTGCCAGGCAGACGTTGTTCTGCCCTTTTCGACGGCC
Source organism: Parnassius smintheus behrii (assembly GCA_036936625.1). Taxonomy (NCBI): domain Eukaryota; kingdom Metazoa; phylum Arthropoda; class Insecta; order Lepidoptera; family Papilionidae; genus Parnassius; species Parnassius smintheus. The sequence continues at coordinate 25,152,158 of JAUPFT010000024.1, read as the reverse complement.
CTTTGTTATGTCATATTAAAAAATCCTTAAATTAGCAAAAAAAAATTGTGGGTGGGCAAAAAAACTATCCTATATCTCAAGTTGGACCAAACTGCACACGGTGTGCAAATTTGATTAAAGTCGGTTCAGTAGTTTAGGAGTCCATCGCGGACAAACAACGTGACACGTAATTTATATATATTAAGACATTTTTAGCTATTTAATAGGTTTGTAAAATGACACTGATGATTTTCAGATGCGTTCTATGACTACAACAACTGACGAAATTTATTTGGGCGCGACTGTGCGTGACGTAAATGACTTCTTCGAACAGGAAACTGCTTTTCTACAAGAGTACTACTCGCATCTTAAAGAAGCCGTTGCAAAAGTCGACCGTATGACGTCGAAGCATAAAGGTTAAAATTCCTTCAATATTATTATTTGTTTTCTTCTTCTTTAACGTCTCTTACAGTTGGAAATAGGTCTATCTCGTTGTAGGATTTGCCTTTATCATAGTAGATATATTATCGACACACGTCGATCGCAGCACACCCGTCTCACACCTTTGATGCTGCTCTCTCTCTCGCCAGTCTCGCCATTTAACGCCTGGCGTAAACGAGATAATTATATGGGTATTTATCGGAAGCTATAAGATCTTACTGGTGCTTCCCGTAGTCTGCTCTTGTGCCACTCACGTGACCTAACATTTTTATTAGCTGAAAATGTTTCAGGGCTTATAAAGTTTGGTCTTAACCGACTTAAAAATGCTAAAGTTTCAGAAATTCTATAAATAAAATATTTCCACATCCTGCTTCTGTGCTTTTCACTTTTGAGATTTATCGAGTTTGTGAAAAAAGACTTATGGATAAAAAGATACTTGCTAGCATTAAGGCCTTTAAGAATTTTAGGCCCTAGGACTAATGAATGGATTAATATTAAATATTAAACGAAATCGTTTAATTATTATACTTTTTTGTGTACCGGGACTCATATCGTGTTTTAAAAGTACCAAGATTATTTTTTGATGCTGATGATATGAAAATCTTAAGTCCTGTGACAGATTTAGAAAGTTGCTCTAGCCTTCAAAAGGATCTCTATAATTTAGAAATGTACTCTAGAAATGTCTTCTAAAACTAAACATTTATAATCGTTCAGGTCATGTTTATTTACGAGAAAAAAACCTAAGCCCATAATTTACAATTTTAAAATTGCTGTTTGACAATCACATTGTTACAAATGGTTATAATGATGGGTTTTATATAAAGGTTATCGACCAATTTTAAAGGCATAAAAAAACCTTGAAAATTCTATATTGCACTTTTGTACGCAGCCAATATAGGCATATTTATATTCCAAAATTTGGAATCCAAAATATAATGTATATGTTGATAGGATAGAGCGCCAAAAAAGATTTTTGCCTTTTCTTTAATTTAAATAAAAATAGTATATACCCAGCTACACTATTCGATGTAAAAAATTTCACATATAACCTTGAGCGAAGAAATACAACAGATCTTTCTTTCCTAAATTGTAAAAATAGGTCTACGTACCTCATCATCCGATTTGCCGAAACCTACAGTTTTATCGTTTACATAGGGATCACTGACGATGAAAATCTGAATTGGGCTCCACATATCAAACAGAATAAGGAAACTCATTTATGTTTTTAAGACATTGCGTCAGGTCAACTTTAAATGCGCTTTGTCAATCTGTCATCACTTATGGGATCTGTTCCTGGGGTGGAGCGGGCAAAACGTACTTAATATATGCTAAAAAAGCACAACATGTTGTGCTCGAAGTGTTACTTTTTCTTCCATATAGACATCCCACAACACTGGTGTATGAAAAAACACTGGTACTTAGTATGAGAAAATTATTTATATACCAATGTATTAGACGATTAAATAGGTACTCTGCACACATTCAACTTGACATTAAAAAAATAATAGAAGAAATAAAGAAGATAGATACTTAAAATCTACTCACATTAAAACACACTCTCACCACACGTACACGCACGCACGCACGCACGCACGCACGCACGCACGCACGCACGCACACACACACACACACACACACACACACACACACACACACACACACACACACACACGCGCGCGCGCGCGACGCGCACGCACGTAGGTTTGGAAACATGTATCTATATACATTTTTTATATATTTTTTGTGTTTTTATTCAACAAAAGCTTCTAAAATTGGGAAGAAACTAGCTCCTGTTACTCAGGTTAATCTTTTACAGGAGCTAGGGTCACATTGATAATATGTATAAATTCGTTTTTGTTGCGATTTTGATTTTTCAATTTTTATCTGTACCATGCAAAACTCTTTCATTATTTGATCATGCAGATCTTTTAATGCTACAGCACATGTTAATAATGTAGATGTGGATTTATTTCATTCCAGCGTTCTCCAACAAGTCAATCACTTTCTAACAACTTATTATCTTTTTGAAAATGTTCTTTACAATTAATTGTACTATTATTGGCCCTATACTCGTATATGTCTTCTGACATTCTCTTGTTATACTAAGTATTCTATAAGTGAAAACTTGTAAATGGCCTCATTTTTGTTGTAATTATATTATTATTGTAAATTAGCAGTAAGTTTTCCAAGCAAATAAAAATAAAACGGTATGACAATCATACCTAATCGCGGTCCTAACTTTCAAATTTTAAATAAAACTGGTGGTTGCTTATTTTATAACATTTTTATGTTTTTACTTCATGTAAGCTGTATCACTTTCCGCTCTCAGTATATATCCGCACTTTCAATTGTACATTGTATAAAACACGTACATTTGTTATTCCAAATATAAAATAAATCCGTTTTTTTCTTTGTCGTACACTCCACAAATTTTATTAAAAAAGCCAATCAAACTGTCCGTAATTATATGTTGGCTACTCGGTTTTTGTTGGCGGTCTACTTTGTGTCACGGTTTACCATTGACTACTATATGTGTGATATTGGCAGTATGTACGTAAATAAATCTTTTGTTTTATATTTTATGTATTTATAACACATATTATAAATATATATAAATTTTAGCTTTCTGCACTGTTTCTCCTTGTAAACTTTACACAGCAGTCAAAACTTTATTACAAGAGGTACAAGTATTGCAAAATAAATTAATAAAATTTTTATATCATTGCGACTTTTTAACTTCGACCAATACAATATACCATGAAACGAAATTACCAAACATCAAACAATTATACATCTATAACACATGTATATTAATATATAAAATCACGCATAATATGATCCATTCAAATATAACATTCACCACAAAAGGTCCACAATATTCGCACTAATTATGGAAAAAATGCCGTAACAGTTGCGGGAGCAGAGTAATTTTTTTTGCGCCAGAAGCAAATAAGGGCAACCCTCCGGTAACAGGGGAGGGAGGTGGTGAGTGCACATAGCATACCACGCAGCCGGCTGCGTGGTTATGTGGAGACTTTTTTGCCCACTAAACACCACCTTTTGGAATTGGCTTAATGATGATCTAGCGAGAGATCTTTAAGCCATAAACGGACGCGACCCTCCTTGGGTGAAAGGAGGACGCAACGGGAGCACAGATGTATAATAAAATCCAACTATAAAAGATGCAAGTTCGCTCAATATTTTCAAGAAAAAATTATTAGACCACATTAAAAAACAAGACATTATATAACTTGGACCACCGTCTTATATTAACAATACTTGAAGCATCGCTCTTACGCAGTTGAGTTGCAACTTCTATTTAATTTTGATCTACCCTAATTTATGTTTACTATTTTATTATATTGTTATGTGTGATTTATTTTAAATTGTATTTGAATGTACTCATATAAGTGACATTTGTCTTAATGAGTAAATAAAGATCTTTAAAGCGAACTTTATCAATGTCAAATCTCACACACCTTCGTACGCCACAATTAGCTAAAAAAGTGTATTAAGTTTTCTTTTTACCGATTAATATATAGATAACGATTTATTTTTATACAAAAACCCAAATATTATTTTTTATCGAAACTTACTAACATAACCGAATACGCAAATGTTATGATTTTGAGTATGGTTGTGTTATGATTGTCATCATGTCTCTGATAGAGCACCCTAGCGTACTTTTGATTTAATCGGACACGCTTAGGGTTCTTGTTGACCTGTTATGACTTGCAACATGTTCGTCGCTTTCATTATTAACCTTGGAGTTATATACAGAAGTGGCAGACGCTCACATCAAGCTGTCGTCGTGCATAACGCAGCTGGCGACGCGCGAGCAGCCGCCCACCGAACGCTTCCTCACGCGGGCCGCAGAGACTTTCGACAAATGTCGCGTGAGTCGGTCCACTCTATAACACACGTTTCCACATCGACACATGGTCAAACTAAACACATCTGAAAAGGAATTGTTCTCTTTCTTAATTTTATCGTAAAAGTTCACTGCTAGTCATAGGCCTCTGTCACTCTTGCTATAGGCAACGCCATGAGTCATGGAAGTGCGCAGAAGCGAAAAATAGGTGTCGACACGGTGAGGTGTGAGGTACGGGGAAGCGAAACCATAGCAACGAGCGACGCGCTACTCCCAAGTAGTTTCTCCCTGCGTCCCGTCGCCCGCGCACCTCCTTGTGTCGTCTTGTGTACTATCGATATCGAAAGTGTTAGCGACTACCTGTTATAAAATTTTAAATTTTTACGATTATTTTTGTACTTTTAAAAATATTGTTCTATAATATTTTCAAATAGTGTGCAAATATTTATTACTTTATAAACTATTTTGGGACTATTTAAAATAGCGTAGTTCGTAGTATATTGTATAAAGTAGTAAATATTTTGTTATTTTATACAAAATGATTTTTTTTGCAAATTATTGCATGTAAAATATCGTTATAATCGAAGGCTATCGCATAGTATAACAGCAATTTTTTGTTTATGTTTGAATTCAACTTTACTGTGTAGCTTATATATAACAGTAATCCTCCATTATAAATATTATATTTTTCGGAAAGTGCACTTAAAATTAGTTATAAAATAAAAGGTAAAAATATAAAAGTCAACCGCATGTGTTGTATAACAGATTTAGTGGAGTGCGCTGGCACAAGGTCGGCCAGCCACCTGCCCCGCAAGAATTCCGCCGTTGCTCTGCATAAGTACATTCGTATCCCAACTTTTAAAACTCTATTTAAAGCTTTAAACTGTGCTAATAGTCCACCTGATAGTAAGTTCCTACAGCAGTCCATGGACAACTACAATCAACTTCAGACAAAGAAGGACTTCTAATATGTATGTGTATGTCTAATATATATAAGTGTTTGTATGTATATATAATACAGATAATAAATTCAAACATATATGTATGTATATTGTATTATAATTATTATAAGTGTACCCTAAATCCAATTCCCTTTAGCTAGCCCAGTATCAGAACTACTGAAAGAAATTTCGGTATGAAATAAACAGTGCCTTTGTACAGGAATGTATAAATAAATTGTTAAAATAAATAAAGGAAGCTTCAGATGTCTTGTCACCTCTGGCGACTAAGATGGAATACCTACGACTATATATGCGAAGATATTGAGTTCGATCACTATCAGGGTTAGCATTGATTTTCACACGCGCCAAAAGATCAAATATTTCCTCTAATCATCATTGCGGATCACAGGATGAATAACTAGTGGCCCGCCCCGGACTCGCCTGGATGCGATCTGTTACTGGGATTTTGATATTACAGACAAACACTTCAATTGTATAACTAAGTATCATCATCATTATCATTACAGCCCTTCACAAGTCCACTGCTGAACATAGGGCTCCCCCAAGTAATGCCACAAAGCACGGTCCTGAGCCACCTGCATCCATCGACTTCCTGCATGTCTTACCGAGTCGTCACTCCATCTAGTGGGGGGTCGCCCTACACTATGCCTACCGGTACGAGGCTGCCACTCGAGAACCTTTCTTCCCCATTGGTTATCGGTTCTTCGAGCTATATGGACGGCCCATTGCCACTTCAGCTTACTAATCTGTTGGGCTATGTCGGTCACTCAGGTTTTACTGTGGATATCCTCATTTCTGAGTCTATCACGCAGAGAAACTCCGAGCATAGCCCTCTCCGTAGCTCGCTGAGCGTCCTCATACGGCCAGCAGTGAAGGACCACGTCTCAGATCCATAAGTCATAACTATTTTTATACACGTATAACTAAGTATACATGTATAAAAATAGTACCTATAAATGTACACACAGGAAATAAATTAATGGGGCTCTATACTCTATTGTAAAAAGTCAGAATGTGTTCAAAAAGGCACGTATGGTAATTCACAATGCTGTGTTAGTCGCTACTTTAACGTATGGTAGTGAGAGTTGGGTGTGGCAGAAGAAGGACGAGAGTAGAATAAACGCAGTAAAAATGAGTATGTTAGGGCTGAATCTGAGTGACAGAGTGAGAAATTATGTGATAAAAGAAGAGTGTGGTTTGGAAGATGATGCTGTGACCAGGATTAAGAAAGGAATGCTTCAGTGGTTTGGTCATGTAGAAAGAATGAATGAGGAAATAGTGACGAAGTAAATTTATGTTGCAGAAGTGAATGGAAGTGTCGGAAAGGGACGTCCTAGGCGAAAGTTTATCGACCAAATTGGCGATATATTGAAAATGGGCCAAATTAAGAGTACCCTTAAGCGACAAGCATGTATGCGTAGGTATACGTGCTTGTCGCTTAAGGGTACGGGTTAGGGAATGTGGACGAAGCGAGAGAGGTGTGTCAGGATCGTGCCAAGTGGAAGTCTGTAGTTTTTGCCTAACCCTCTCGATGACATCTCGGTTTATGTTTTTTTCTTTTTTTTAAATGTATACGTGTTTAATAAGTAAACATGTACCTATAAAAATTGTAAATATTTTTTTACGTAAGTGGTGGTGTAGTCCTAGATGGTAAATCGGACTGTCTATTAGCGTAACAAAAGCTTATTCACTCTTGCACTGAAGATGACCAGATAATTTAGAAAATAGACCCCGGCAAATTATTCCACTCCTTAGCTCCGCATTACAAAAGACTAAGCAAACCGTTTGGTTCAAATGCGTGGAATATCGACAGCAGGGTTGAAGACCCGCCGACCGTCTGGTTGTCCAATAGTTTTTATAAACTATTATTTGTATGTGTCAACTTTTACTGATAATAGCAGTGCGAGCGTGGTGAGTATTGAAATTGATCATTAATTCTATAAAAAGATATTTTGGCTTTGCAGAAGATCGAAGGTCGAATGGCTTCGGACCAAGATTTGAAACTAGCGGATACCCTTCGTTACTATATGCGGGATGCTCACGCTGCTAAAGCCGTGCTCGTGCGGAGACTTCGGTCAGTTTTTATTATATTTTGGTTAGAATTACAAGTTCTGTGGGGCATGGGAAATTAAAGTCCGCGCGTACATCTTGGCCAAGCTGAAGTTAGTCGCGAGTGGCTGGGCAGATATAGTTTTTAGGAACAAAATGGTGACAAGAAGCGGAGAGGGTGGAAAATCGGAAATGCTGACGCAGTTTCAATTATAGATTGCTAGCGATGCACCCCGGCTTCGCACGGGTGATTTTTGGATCTCCACAACATATACGTGTATTATGCATATAAAAAGATCTAAGTGTATAGACCATAGAATACTATATTACACAATAGAATGGCTGTCAACCTTATTTGTACGAGGGTCGGCGTCGCTGGGGCACGCATACAAGCAATTACATCGTATTATCTCTACTACAAATCCGTTTCGCTGTGTTGACAGACTGAGTAAATTTAAACATTTTAGACTTTTGATTAATGTGCAAGATCATCATTAAAAAATCATTTAAATTTTAATACATATTTATTTGTAAATAGTGTGCAATTTGGCATTTTCTAAATAATTTGCATGCGTAATTTGGAAATGATTGTAACGTCAAAACACATCTCGTGTTGACTGTTTGTGAATTGACATGTTAGTGACGTTTTAGTGACTACACGGGCTCCGCCCACTCCCCCGTTCTATTATATACTTATTATAGTATGGTATAGACGGCAGAAACCGACTTGGTTCTATACTATGTAGAGATAGAGATGATTCTATTTTATTTTATATTTAAGTGGTTCATCTGGATTGACTGGCTGATTTTCCTAATAATAATACGTGGTAATTCAATACTTGAAATTACTATAATTAATTTTAGTGGTGACGGCGGGAATTGAATTAAGTTGGCTCGACTTCTTTGAAGTTTAAGGCAAGTGCTATTGCCCTTGAACTACTAAAACTTTCAAAGATCATCAATGAATCATCTAATCTGTTGTAATAAATAAATAATACTCTATTACACTCAAAATTTTACAAAGCACAACAAACTTAAATTGATAAATTCATGTACAATTAGGTAGCCTTATCGCTAAACGGCGATCTCTTCCAGGGCAAACCTTTGTGAAGATCTTTTACATTTAAATTACATATAAATACATATATATATATATATATATATATATATATATATATATATATATATATATATATATATATATATATATATATATATATATATATATATATGTGTCTAATTTAAAACTAAATTAACTAGATATTGTAGTTGTTACGAAGTAACGATTCGGCAACTAAGGCAAAGACTTTGTACTATACAGCCTAGTCTAATTTTGTTCAAACTAGAATATCTTTAATTCATGACTTCCTGAATAGTATGACTGAAGAAATAATTGTTTAGGATTTCAAACTCTATATTTTTACATATTTTTCATTTGTAGATGCAAGAAAAAATGTTAACAAAAATTTGTTTGGAAGTTCGCCATTGTCCTTTTCTACCTTTAGGGTTGAATTTTTTACATCACCACCACCTTGAAGCATACTTTAAGCTATAAGAGATAAATAGCTTTTTCAATAAAAAAGGATCATTAAAATTGGTTCATAGTTGGCGAAGATATTGCGTAATGTACATCTTAAAATTAATTAAAAAAATATATTTGTAACAGATAAATTATACATTGTATAATATAATTTATCTGTTACAAATATATAACAATTATATAACTATTTGTATAAGAAATCAATAAGGGTCATTTTTAACATAACATAAACACTCACGCCTGTCACCCAGAGGGGTAGGCAGAGACTACAGACTTCCATTTAGCACGATCCTGACATACCTTTCTCGCCTCTTCCACATTCATATACCTACGCATACATGCTCGTCGGTTAAGGGTACTCTTAATTTGGCCCATTTTTAGTATATCGCCAATTTGGTCGACAAACTTCCGCCTAGGACGTCCCTTTCCGACTCTTCCATTCACTTCTGCAACATATATTTGCTTTGTCAGTCTTTCCGCATTCATTCTTTCTACATGACCAAACCACCGAAGCATTCCTTTCTTAATCCTGGTCACCGCATCATCTTGCAAACCACACTCTTCTTTTATCACACAGTTTCTCACCCTGTCACTCAGATTCAGCCCTAACATACTCCTTAGCGACCGCATTTCTACCGCATTTATTCTACTCTCGTGCTTCTTCTGCCACACCCAACTTTCACTACCATACGTTAAAGTAGGGACTAATACAGCACTGTGAATTGCCATACGTGCCTTTTTTGACACATTCTGACTTTTCACAATAGAGTGTAGAGCCCCATTTACTTTATTTCCTGCATTCACTCGTCGTTCAATGTCCTTATCATATCTCCCATCCCTGCTGAATACACATCCCAAATATACGAACTCATCCACTTGCTCAATTAACTCTCCTTCTATTCTTATTTCACATACCGTTTTGCTTTCATCTCTTTCAAAAACCATCACTTTCGTCTTACTTGCGTTCACTTTCATTCCCCTTTCTTTTAATGACCTGTTCATTAATGTAACCATCATTTGCAACTCGGCCGCCGACGACGCAAGTATGACTTGATCATCGGCGTACAAAAGGCATTTGATGGTTAACTCACCCATTCTTACCCCGCATTCTTCAACTTTCAAATTTTCCAAACAGCTGTCCATAAATAGGTTGAACAGCCACGGGGAAGCTACACAGCCCTGTCTGACACCTTTATGGATGCCAAACCAGCCCGAGTAGACCCCGTTGATTCTAACACAAGCACTCGAGTCCCTATACAGAGACTTTAATGCCTGTATCAAACCAGCGCTCAACCTAAATGCGTTCAGCGTTTGCCATAACACATCCCTGTCCACTCTGTCATAAGCCTTTTCCAAGTCCATGAACGCACAAAAAACTCTTTGGTTTTTCGCCAAAAACTTCTCCGCGATCATGCGCATGGAAAAGACTTGATCTGTACACCCCATTCCCTTTCTAAATCCCGCTTGCACATCCCAAATTTTTTCATCAGTTTCTTTCATAACTCTTTCAATTAGTACCTTAGCATACAGTTTTCCCACAATGCTAAGAAGGCTGATACCACGGTAGTTTTTACAGTCCTGCTGTGACCCTTTTCCCTTATATATTGGGACTATCACGGCTTTGCACCAGTCTCCCGGTACCCGCTTTAGTTCCCAACATAAATTAAACAAGGTGTACAGCAGGCCTGCCACCACGTCCTCTCCAGCCCTTAGCATTTCGAGTGAAACTCTATCATATCCGGCTGCCTTACCTACTTTCATGCTTTTCATTGCTTTCATTATTTCATCCATACTTATCTCCCTATCTCTTTCATCTTCTTTCGGAATTTCTATTTCATTTAGTTCACACTTCTCCTCACTCATAAATTCGCTTTCAAAATATTCCTTCCATCTCTTTAGACTCAACACTTCATCATTCAGGATACAGCCATTCTCGTCTCGTATCGCATTCAATCTAGGCTGTTTTGTATTTCCCCTGGTATTTCTTACGAGTTTCCAGAACATTTTAATATTTGCCTGGAAGTTATCCGATATTCTTCTATCATTCCTATCCGTTCTTTCTTGCTTTTTCCTTTCAACTAATTCTTTTACTCTCTTATTTAAACGTTTAAACTCTGCCTTTTTTCTTTCATTCTCATCATTCTTACCACCAGAGTTACCAGCTTTGGTCGCTAGTAAATCTAGCCATGCTCTCTTCTTTGCTTCAACTTCCATACGTACCTCGTCATCCCACCATAACGTATTGTCTTTCCTTTCATTCATTCTCTTACTAACACCACATACTTCGGTAGCTGCATCCACTAAACCTTTCTTAACATTATGCCACACATTCTCCAAGTCTAACTCATTCACACACAACTCATCCAAATTACTTATATTTTCTCTCAGTCTGCATTTGTACTTGTCTTTCACATCTTCATCTTGTAACCTCTCAATTCTTATACGCTGTAACTCAGTGGTAGACACAGATGTCCTATGCCGCCAACGTCTGAATAAACCCCTAATTCGGCATGACGTCTGAATAAACCCATAATTCGGCAGGGTCATTTTTATAATAAAAATACACGAATTGATAATCTTTCTTTTTTTTTGAAGTTTGTTAAAAGTGGTAAACATGTGTTAGTCTGGAACCATTTCATAAAACAAATGTAAACAAGACATATTTTAAATTGGATTCTTGATTTAAAGAGTGTTCGGTCATAGTAGTAACTTTGACTTTGAAATTAACTTGATTAACAATCATAAATTGTACTCTAACTCTACTGATAATGCAAATGTACATGGTTTTTTGTACCTAAATTCACGGCAAATAAAAATATCTGTTATAATCTAATCTATTCTATTCTAGGTGTCTTGCTGCTTATGAAGCAGCGAATAGGAACTTGGAGCGAGCTAGAGCTAAAAATAAGGATGTACATGCTGTAAGTTGATTTTTTTTTCTAATGATCTCTTAGACTCTACATATTTACAACATCTTTAAAAACAATTTAACTGCAATATATAATCTTCACATTTTAGACACAATTTTAATTCCATATCAAAGCACCATTCAAGAAATTAATTAATACCTGGATTTGCAATGGCAAACATTTTTTAAATGAAAATTTTAATTGTTATATTCACACATGGCTGAATATATTTATATATAATTAAAAATGAAATGCTCCTCTAATCTTCACAGAAAATAAATAAATATATTCGGATTTACATTTAATTTTCAATAATGTTATGCATATTATGTCCATAATTTATACATATTATGTTCATAATTATTTCTACTCAACTTTTACTATATTTATAAAATTAATAATTATTAAATATATTTTTAGTAAAATAGGTAAGATTAAGTCGTGTAGTGACAATGTGAGAATATCAATGGCAGCAGTATTTTTCTTATAAGAATTTAAAAATTTGCGGTTGCTTTTACAAACATACCCCCATGAACAACGACACAAAAAAACGTCGCCTTGTCTGCGGTAACCCTGCTATTTTTATCTTCGATACCGACCATGATAATAGCGGGGCAGAGGATGCTGAATCTTCAACCTAGCAACATTTGACGCACGCCCATGAGGACTGACGAGAAGATTTTGAAGCTGGAAATAGAGATAGACAAGTTGAGCCGGGATATTGTAGGATTATCTATGGTTCGAAGACGGGGGGCACGGTAATTGAAATCGTAAGGTTTATATGAATTTACGGGACCTTTAGCAATTTTCATTTGTATTTAATTATTATTTTTAATCTTATTGCATTCTCTTTAAGACAGGATACAAAGATGTTCTTACAGCTTATTATCACGTTTATAACCATTTCATTTACCTTATGAACCATTATTTGTTTTTGTATCATAATCTATTCACAAGATATTAACTTTTATGCTCGCACACAGCCGCTGGAGGTGCAAGAGGTAATACACGCTTGTTCACAATTGCATACATGTTTCACTTAAGTAAAACTCGCATGAAATAGTTTGAGTTTTTTCTTTTGACTACTATTTTTTTGTGCTTTATTTACGAATACTATTCTATATATATACACTATACACTAACACAGATAATTTAAATTGTTTCAAAGAAATATATTGGTTATGAATTACGCATCCGAATGCGTATGAGTGTGTAGGTATAAACTTCTTTTTGAAATTATTAGAAGTTCATCGCGTCACATACTGAACTACCGCATGCATTTTATACAATAACATTCTTAGCCTTGAAATTATCCTACTTTTTCCCTTCCTACAACTAACCCTAAAAACTGATCGTTCAAGGATACTACAAGGCTGTCAAACATTTCGATTACGCCACTTCAATCATTCACAACATGAGATGATTGTGGCCTTTTTAAACCGATTGAATAATTTCTAAACATATTGGATGAGATGTTCTGGTACGCTTTATAGTAGTTTTCCAGTAGCTACCAACCGCTAGGATAGTTCACCGCACAATTATACCGCTCTGTAAAGTGAAGTAAATGATTTAACTAGTCTAAGGGTTGCAATGAAAATGTCAAGATTATATTAAAATTACAATACAATCCGGGTTCGATCCCCGCCGGCACCAATGAAATTGATAATTGCAATTTTAAGTGCTGATTAACCTAGTGCTCGGCGGTGAAGGAAAACATCGTGAGGAAACCTGCATGTCAGAGAAATAAATAAAAAATATATTTCTAAGACATGTGAAGTTCGCCAACACGCATTGGGGGAGCGCGGCGGACAATTCCTTGCCCTAAAACCCTCTCAGAAATGAGCGGAGGCCTGTGCTCAGCCCTGGGGCGTATATAGGCTGTAACTTTACTTTACTTTACTTTTTAATTACATTAATTAAAGATAACATATTAATTCCTCTCGCTCACAAAACTTCTGGCATTCAGACAATACTACCGTCCATTCATCCGCAAAACAGGTCGCACTCATGATTTGTGTCCGAGAGAGTATTAAGTGCGGTGAGGACGCGGGGAATAGACGAGTCGGCACACGCGTCAGTGTGTGCCCATGATATTATGCTTGCGATTACGATAGTAGTTATTTGGTACAAGAAATCGACACCGTTCGGCACTCAGGTCTAGATCTTACCGTGAATTATTTTATACGCCATGATAGCTTGTTGATACGCTCGCCATACTTCCAATGAGTTGTAACACAGAGAAGCAAGGAGAAATTTTGTGGGATATAAATATGGATAGTATTCACAATGGCGCTTGTAGAGATATCTTAAAAAGACCTGGACTTTTCCAAAAGATAAATATAAGTGCTTTCATACGGATTCCAAATACTACAGCTAGTTTCAAGTTTTGAGCGTACCAGAGCACTGAATATTCGCTATCGTTACGAAACTCATTAGCGTTTCTGAGAACAAATCCCAAACGTAGACGTGGTAGAGCCTTGCTGCAGTTATATTAGTAGTATAGTTGTAGCACGAATGGGTCGGCTCGACCGGGGAAAGACCACGCTCTCCCATAATACCAGCGTAAAATAGTACCTTAATGCTGCTGTATTTCGTATGGTGAGTGTAGAGAACCGGAGACCCTTTTTACGGGAAACGAGGCATTCCATCTTAGTCCTCACGGGTGACAACGCATCTGAATTTTGATTCTTGACCAAGGATAGATGTAGATGTCTATGGGCCACAGCAACCACTTACCATCAGGTGGACTGTGTGCTCGTTTGTCACCCCATACTATAAAAAAAAAACGTTTGTATGATTCCTTAGCTAACGTTATTATACGAGGAATGTGAGCTATCGATTAAAAATATAACCCCTAAGTATTTTATAGTGTGAGTCCGAGTCAATAGTGAACAACTTACGACCGCAAGACGTTGAGTAACATTTATCCAGGTTAAACTGCATCTTATTCTTAACCCTCTACTGGAATATAGCTACATCACTGCATTGCCACGCAATGGCTACTGATTCTATCTCCGTGAACAGTTTCAAATCATCTGCCTACAACAAACATTATTTATTATAAATTTATAAATACTGTTTTAAAATGTCTATTTTATTTGCGTAGTTAATAGTAAAATCGCTTCGATGTATTTTTTTTTAATCTCGTATATTGCAGTTTTTAGTAGATTGGGCATTTTTATTGCATTACTTTATAGTCATATTGTTGTTTGTTGTATTGATGTGAATTTTGTGTAAAGAAGAACGACAACTTTTGTCCACCAAGTATGAGCGTCATCTTTGGTCTCCAGTCATAGATTACTTGTTGGTGCATTGGCTAAGCGTTTGTTTGAGACGCGACGGGATAAGATGCGGCGGGTTCAAATCCCGCACGAAACATGTGTTTGTATGACTTACAAATATTTGTTCCGGGCCCAGATGTTTGTCCATATACAATTTATGTATGTGAAACACGTCCGCAATACGGAAGAAAATCTTGCTGCGGGGGTAACGGTTTTTTAAAAGAAATAATAAAAGAAAGATCTACCACGTAGAGCATTAATTTAGCGATTCATAACAAATTGCTTCGAAGAGTTTTATTTTATTCTTGGCATGTTTGACATAAATCTAATAACTCAGTTAAGAAAAAATTACCCTTTCATCTTGTAATGCCCTGAAGCGATTGTGAGACTTAAAATAATACTAGTAGTGCTATTCTAACAGTACTGATATTAACCACTCCAACTAGGCTTGACTTGCTTGCTTGGGTTAAACACTGATAATATTCGAATAATGGATTCGAACTTTTTAAGTTTCGTTCCATATCAATAATTATCTTATTATATTATGCGATTAAATTAAAGTGATAATTTTTTTAAATATTTTAATATATCTTTAAGATATTTGAAATTCGCTAAACAAGTACCAGAACAGCGGACTTCATGCTACATAATTACTAGGAAAGCATGCGATACCGATGCCTATATATCGACGATACTCGAAGTTTGCCGATATATCGGCATTGGCGATATTTTGATGACCGATTCAACGATACTTTTCAAATTTCGCGCTTTAAAAATGTAATGTAAATGTAGTGTAAATAGCGCGTGTTGTCTCATCTATTTCCTTGCAAACGAGGCACGAACTAACTATGCTCGGGGAAAACCCCGGCTTTATTCAGTTTCTTGTTTCTCCTGTATACTCTGCTGACCTGTAATTATCTCAAAGAAGAAGTAGAGAGATACCTGAGATATATTATACAACATGTAGTTTCCGTTAATTGCGTTATCAAAATCAGTACTCAAGCGTATAGAAATATTTTTTTTTTCAAAAAATCATTTGAAAAATTAATGCTAATTTAAAAAAATATATTTGCAAATTGTATGTAGTTTTATTATCTCTGCATTGACCGAGGCCTAAGAGGATTGTCAAAGACCCGTGTGAGTAAGAGTAAATAAAACCACATACAATTTGCAAATAATTTTTTCAATTAAATTAAAAAGAAATTAGGTCGAGTTTTATGAAAAAAAAATTATTTCTGTACGTTTGAATACTGATTCTGATAACGCAGTTAGCGGGAACCACAGGATTTTTGTTACATGTAGTATATCGAAAGGCGCAGATCCGTTCGTTTTCTGGCGCAATGACGTCTTATACCCAAACTTGAAAAAAATGGCGCAGAAGTACTTTAGTTTCGAAATAAATTCTGTCGCATCTGAGAGACTATTTTCCACCGCAGATCTTATTCAAACAAATTCGCGAAATCGCTTTTCTCCGCAAAACTTAATAATACTTTGTTTTTTAAGCAAAATCTCATTAAAGTTAATTTTAATTACTAAAACTATTAACTAGTCACAACCTGTCTATAGTTTTAAACGGTTTTATTGGTTTGTCCTGTTATTTGTTCTATTTATATTAATAAAAAAAATAACCTGACTTGTGTTTTATTTATTTTAATTCAATAAGCGTATCGGTATCGCCGATATTTTTATATGAGCATTTGTATCGGTATCGTATCGGCAAAAAGGCGTATCGAGGCATTCATAATACTCGTAATTACCCTCTCAATGTATTAAGAAACAGGCTGTGCCCGAGGTGTGGTGTGCGTATGTACGGTTGCCACCGCTTTTATTGCTGATTTGAGCCAACGGCGACACTAATATCTGTCCTAGATACATATTAATTTCTCAATCCTTACACCAAATATTGAGCCACTAAAATGTTTTCACCACAATCACCTTAGGATTAGTAAACAAGATCAAATGTAATATCATACAGAGGATTCGTAATATACTGAAATGATATATTCTGGCTGTAGGTAATTTAATAAGAAAATGTAATTCGACAAATTGTACATTAAATTGAAAAATTAATTGTTATAAAGATATTCATTAATTTGCAACCATCCGCTAATCAAATACAATGATGTGGCTGACCGCTAAGCCGTCGTAGAGTCTGCATCGCCTGGGGATGCCTCGTGTAGAGGCGAAACACGTGTTGTATTGTCGTCGATGGTGTGTCTTTCCTGGAATAGTGGTGTTGGGAGTAGTGGTGCTGGGAGTGGTGGTGCTGGGATTGGTGCGTGCAGTTGGAGGGGTGGGGGGGGGGGGGGTAGGTGCTCTTCAATCCAGGTAGGACACGTCATTGTATTTGGTTAGCGGATGGTTGCAAATTAATTAATATCTTTATTATAGTGGATTTCCGCAAAGTAACGCCTGATTCTATGAATTATCCTAAAGTAATTGTTGTTAGGCGGAGCAAGTGCAGGCAGACGCGTGCGCTCGTTTCGAACAGCTGTCGGCGCGTGCTAGAGAGGAGTTGTTAGATTTTCGCACCAGACGCGTTGCAGCTTTCCGGAAAAGGTGAGTTTGTTAATAATATTTCACTTTTAACTTCACATTTGGAAGTTGTAATAGTAAAGATATTAATAGTTAATTTGCAATCATCCGCTAAATTAAATAAAATGATGTGTCTTCCCTAGTTTGAAGAGCACATCCCGCCCGTCTTCAAACTAGGGAAGACATATTTTATTTTATTTAGCGGATGGTTGCGAAATAACTAATATCTTTATTATAATGGATTTGCGCAAAGTAACGCCTGCTTGTATCAATTATAGTTGTAATAGTTACAATTTTCAGAAGTCAAATTTTGATATATCTCAATGTTTTGAGGAGATTTCCCCCTAATGTCGCACCTGGTTAATATTTAATAAAATTATTTTTTTAATTAAAAAAATTATTCTCATAGTCACAAAGACGAAATGAGAAGATGACAAAAGGGCAAATCGAAATGCACCATTGATTGGGTGTTTTGCATTTTAAAAACTAACTTCGATATTGACTTTGTAGAAATAGTACGTGCGTCTTTGGCTACGTATATGTGGCCACCTCAGACCGCCGCGTGCAGGATATACCAGCATCGTGGTACCTGATCGCTAAGTAGACGCATATCAACGATATAAATATGCATTTGCAGAAGCTACACAGAGACTACAGACTTTCATTTGGCACGACCCTGATACACCTCTCTCGCCTTCTTCACATCCATATATCTACGCATACATACTCGTCGGTTAAGGGTACTATATTTTCAATATATCGCCAATTTGGTCGATAAACTTTCGCCTAGGACGTCCCTTTCCGACTTTTCTGTTCACTTCTGCAACATAAATTTGCTTTGTGCTGGTCATTAAGTTTAGCAAAATTCGTATTTGCAAAAAATTTAATGTCACTGATCATATAATTTCAGCCTAATCGATCTCGCGGAGTTGGAGATTAAGCACGCGGCAGCACAACAAGAGCTTTTCAGAAAGTCTCTGCAGGTACTTCGGGAATGCCATTAAATAAACTATTCACGAACTGAACGATTGAAGAATCGATTTCGTAAGGCTAGAAAATAACGTTTTGGCGTGACTGCATGTCTTTAAGCGATAATACGCAATTTTATTCTAGTATATTATATATTATTGTGTATAAAAGTTTATGTATTGTAATTGACATATTTTTTTTTATATTATCATACAAGATTATGTAAAAGATTATTTCTTGTTAATGTCATTGAATTAAACACGGCAGTTCCTTTTGGTCAACGACAATTTTTTTTATATTCCTCGTATGTTATTGTCAGCTATTATTTTTTTCTAATCCGATCACTATAAAGCACTTTTTCACTTTACATAACGATTAGCTTCTAAATATTGTACAATATATTCACATTTTAATGATCATTTCTATCTGTTTTTTGAAGATTGTTTTTGTAAGTACATATATAGAACGACATTAACGGAAATAAAAGAAATTTCAATTGGTAAGGCGCGCTAGTGACTAAACACATGTTTATAATTTCCTATAGTGTATATGGATGTGTATTTGTGTAAGTAATAACTTGATGTGAAATTAATCTTAATGAAATATACAAGTGGCCAATAATTGCGCCAAAATACATTTAAGATGGGCAGCGATGAAAGGAATATATTATTTAGTATAAATATATAGTCATTTATCATGTCTTCAGTAACGCAAACTGTGAGCGTTAAAGTCGAAGATGGTGGATAGTTAAATAAGTTTTTTTAACGACTTTTTCTTTGGTGCAGATTTATATAAGACTATACAGAGAGTTATTAATTATTATTGTAATATAAAATTGTTTGAAGACCGTTTTATGTATTTGCTAATAATCGTAAGCAGATTTTATGCCTATTTAACCTAAATAAGCAATTAAATCACCTCTTTTAAAGATCTTATTCAGCAATACTGATTATTTAATTAGAAATTCCAATTACACAGATAAAATAGACCTTTATAGTAGCACTTTAAAAATGGGTAATGGAACAAATTACTTCAATTTTCTATGTTGTTAGCAAACCTGCAAAATATGTGTGCTTGTATTTCACAATAATCCATCAATTGTCTGCTGCTTCTGGTGACAGACTTAAGTTTGAGCGACTTAAGTTACTTAAGAGACTTAAGTTTCTTTGGGCTAATATTTGTTTATATTGGAGTAGTGTAAACGAGAACGCGGCTTACTTGATGAACACAAAAACAGTTGCGTGTTGTTGGCTGTTTAGAAACCAGTGGACTCTTTTTTTGAAAGTACCTACATGACAGCAAATCAGAAAAATTACAAGCTACAACGCCCGGTGGTGGTTTGTCAACCATTGAGATGATAGAATGTGGTGGCTTAAAATTGCACCACTTACCATCGGATAGGTTAGTAGTCAAACACTAGCTTATAATAGAAAAACAAAATAATTCAATCAGCTTCTCAGAGCACAGCCTCCAGTAAATCTAATAAAAAGGCAGAGATTTCATGTCTCTTCGCTTCGATTATACAAATCAGAAAAAACTCCGTCATCAACGTCCAATGACCTGGAGTCATTATATTTCGTTATTTTTTTAAATAGAATTTTTTTTATAGAAGAGGGGGCAAACGAGTATGCGGCTCACCTGATGTTAAGAATGTTAAGAAAAATGTCAAGAATTGTAGCACGAATGGTTCGACTCGACCGGGGTGAGACCACGCTGTCACGGAATACAAGCTTAAAATAGGAGCTCAATGCTGATGTGTTTCGTTTGGTGAGTGTAGAGCACCGGAGACCTTTTTACTGGAAACTAGGCTTTCAATCTTAGTCCTTACGGGTGACAATGCATCAGCATATTGTCTTCACAGAGAAAAAATAAAACATTTGCTTCATTACCCATTTCTAAAGCTAAGCCTATTTTTAAGAATAAGTAAATATAAATAGTAATGTATTATGCTCGCTAAAAGGACAACAAATTAAATTTTTGCTCACTTCACTGTAAGCCACGCGGACCAAACGTATCTTTTTGTTTTGTATTTAAGTTATATTTGAGCTATTGCTATATCTTGTTAAATTACTAGAGAATTTTGAGCATGCCTAATATTGAAACTAGAACTCCCTTACATTGATAAAAGTTACTCAAAAGAGGTAGTTCGTTTTACATGCGATTGTTTGCTTTTTTAAGTCACGCAATATTTTAGTTGTTGTTTTTTTAAAGGAAAGGTAGGTATGCTCGACATTCTTTATGTCTATCACTCGTTTTTGGCTATGCAAGAAGGTTTCGGTACGGGAGTCTCGTGTACGAGATGTTACTTTTAAAAGTTTAAATTGTAATATTAAGAAAATATACGAAGAACAAATAACATGTTTTTCATTGTAATATTTATATTGCCTACAGTTGCAATAAATTGTAAATACAATTGGTTGATGAGACTAATTGCATAATTTTGCGTAACTAAATTGAAAATCTGCATTAAAACTACATAAAAAAGTTCCCACACATGTCACCCAGAAGGGTGGGCAGACACCACGGATTTCTATTTAGTACGATTCTGACACACCTCTCTCGCTTCATTCACATCCATATATCTACGCTTACATCGGCGATTAAGAATATTCTTAACTTGGCCTATCTAAAAATATCACCAACTAGGTCGATAAACTTACGACTAGGGCGATCCTTATCCTGGTCACAACATCTTGTAAATCACACTAGTCATATCACACAATTTATCACCGTGATTTAACTTACACTCATACAAGGAGACTCCAAAAATCGTCCTTATTACGTAGGGGCGGTGGTTTAAAGGACTGACGCCGATAGGCGTCGGATGTATCTCATATTTAAACGCTTTGACGCTGATCGGCGTCATCCGCACAAAAATATTTCTTGCTTATCTGGACAGAATTTTCAGTATTATTGAAATATGACCAGGGATTTCAAACCTTTTTTCTGATTTTTTTATGTTTAAAATACTTTTAATAATAGTATTTATTCTACATACTATTTTAAATGTACTAAATATAATAAGTAGGTTTTAATTAGTAGTTGAAAGGAAGATAAAACATCAAAAGCGTTTTGACTTTACATACTATTTTTAGTGCATCGTAATTTGTTTCACTTAATAATTAATAATGACTATCTCTTGAAGGTGAGGCTCGACCATCGTCACCGAGTTTATTGAGTGGCGGTGTGAGACAATTTGCTTTAAAAAACTCTCCATTGTTCCCTGGCAAACTCGCGTCGATGCTCGCCTCATAGCATATGCTGCGAGGCACCTTCAGCCTTGGGTTGTGGCATGGGTCCTTTAGAAGAAAGCCTTTCTTCTGTTTTAGTCTCCATGGTGAATAGAGGTGCCATACCTATGCGTTATTTTTATATTTCCCAACGACATCTGCATTCTTGTTCCGGACTTTATGATTTCTTTCTCTTATGACAACTTTGGCTAAGCGTGAACAGACTAAACCATTTGAGTGTAAGCTACGTACCTACTTACACTTCGTAACATTCTGCGACAATCACTGATGGACTACTGAATACTGATTACAAATAGTAATCATATTAACGCAGCAAAATGCCTAACTATCAACTATGAAATCAAGATTACGCATAGTATGAACCTATAGCTGTTTTTAATTCCATGAAATAAAAAGCTAAAATAAATATTTAATCAAAATGTTTTCAATGTTGGTAACCTCTGGAAGATGCCGTTCGGCGTTTTCCGCGCCTGAGAATTTTTGTAGTTTTTCTAAAATCATTATTTACAGAGACGGCTATTATAAAAATGTTGTATGTATGTTAAATACGAATATATAAAAAGTATATCCATTCAGAATAAAAATTGGCCAAGTTATGGCCAAAATATATTTTGCGCCAATCGGCGTCATCCGCCTAAGAATGACAATTTAAATGACGCCTGTGTGCGAATGGGTTAATGGCCGCATTAATTATTGTTCTCTCATGCTTCATTTTGAATATTTTCTTATTCAAAATTAAATTATACTAGCTGTACCCCGCGGATTCAACCACGTATATCGTACCGACGACCGATCAGGTAGAATCCTTGTACTGGCAAGTATAATGCTTTATCCGCCCCCCCCCCCCCCTCTCCTTTAGATAGTGTGACAACCTAATGAAACATAAATATTTTTTATCCTAAAATTGTACTTACAGGCATCTATTGAATGAATAGGTATAGTAGTAGAGCCACGGTGCAGTTATATTATGGTTGTAGCACGAATGGGTCGGCTCGATCGGGGAAGGACCACGCTCTCAGAGAATACCAGCGTGAAATAATAGCTTAATGCTGCTGTGTTTTCGTATGGTGAGTGTAGAAAACTGGAGACCCTTTTTTACTGCAAACGAGGCATTCCATCTTAGTCCTCACTCCTCAGGGGTGACAACGAATCTGCGTTTTGATTCTTAGTCGAGGATAAATGTAGTTGTCTATGGGCCACAGCATCCAGTTACCATCAGGACTGTGTGCTCGTTTGTTATCCTTATTCTATAAAAATCACGCACATTATGTTTGGACTTAGGACATACAGACAGAATCAACGAAGACGAAGCTTTAAAGGGTTAAAACAATGTAGGTACCAATTCACTTGCACCCTTCTTTCTCCCAAGGAGGGTCGCGTCCGTTTACGGCTTAAAGATCTTTCGTCAGATCGGTAAGCCAATCCCAAAAGGTGGGGTTTATTGGGTAAAAGTCTCCACATAACCATGCAGCCGGCTGCGTGGTATGCAATGAGCATTCCCCACCTCCCTCCCCCGTTACCGGAGGGTTGCCCTTATTTGCTTCGGGCGCAAAAAAAAGTACCTTTTACTATTAATTTTAAAATTTTATTATAATTTTATTGCACAACTGTTGGTACAGCGGCAGCGTTAAAAATGCGAGAACGTCTAACAGCCAATAACTATACCTCAAAAACAAATAAAGTAAACTAAACTCAAAACTAACAACTATTCCAAATAATATATATATATATATATATATATATATATATATATATATATATATATATATATATATATATATATATAATAACTAATTCAAATTAAACGTACAAAATCAACATAAAGAAAAAAAAAATAAACAAAATATATCCGTAAAAGCAAAACCTCAAAGAAGCAAGGTCAGCCAAGCGTGACGACTAAGGTAAATTCTCTTTTACGGATTGAAGATTAATCTATACTAATATTATAAATGCGAAAGTGTGTTTGTTTGTTTGTTTTTCCTTCTTTGTGTGTGAACGGATAGCGTCCTATTAAGTACTTGCTACCATAGTAACGTGAAACACAACACGTGTACTGAAAAAGCTCATAGCAATGTTAGTTGATGCTAGAATTATTATCAAAGTTTAAAAGTCCGATTATGTTTTGTTTCTACGTGATAAAGTGGTGCATTGGTCTTTCAGAGAGCATTAAAAATACAATATTTGTCTTATTTTTCCGACTGAGTGATTTTTAGTACTGAAGTAAACGATGAGATAAAGAAGTTACAATAATGTTTTGCCTAACAAATAAAAATAGTTATTTGGTAAGTATTTTTTTTTTGTGTTATTTTTAATATTTAATGACAGTGTAAAGAAATATCCACTAGTTACCCCATATCATCCCGTGGTTTTCTTAAAAGGCGACAGAGAGATATTAAAACAGAAGATGAGCAACAGCATCTTCCTGATAAGAACTCTGGAAATAATAATAAAATATAATATAAATAATAATAATAAAACCGTGGTTGCCAAGCCTGGGAATGACGGTAAAATCCCACCTGTGAGGCAATCAGTGGCATATGTTCAACAGTGGACTTTTATAGGCTAAAATCGATAGATGGATGAAGCAAGATATTGCGAAGAAATATATGCATCGTAGTATCGTAGACATGAGGACCCGTTAACACGCTTTAGGGTTCTACTTATATTTATTTCAATGTCGATACGGCCGTATTTTTTTAGTTTTTCGCATAATTTCAATTTTTCTTAATTTACGCTTGGTCATTTGTAATTTGGATTGACGTAACGCATGTACTTGTTTTACTTATATTTTTATTTATTTACTATCAAACCGATTTGTTTTACCTAACGGCATTTTTTTGGTTTAGGTATTTATAAACGAGTATTAAATATTCAGCCAAAAATATTTATCTATCAAATTTGATTCAAGGCTTCTGAAAGCAGCTTTATTGCAAGCACGAGGAACGATTGTCTTACTCTGGTTAATTGTCAGGATCATTCAGTTTTTTGTTTCTTATTAACTATATCATGACATAGCTTTCATTTTATGATCTACCTTTTTTGAAGACGGTTTAAAAAAATAGCCAGCTCTATCAACAAAAAATAGACGGACAAATACAAAAATGTTTCGAGTTACCAAAAAATGGTAAATCTTATAAAGCGGCCCCCTACAAATTAGTCTCTCTTCAATAAAAGAGTGATTTAAGACTCATTTTCATATCATATCAAGGCCAAAGACGAAAGATAGAACACTACGCAGGTACCTACTTCTCAAGTAAAGCCTAAATAAAGAATTGTTATTCGTCTATTGTAACACATACCTACGCATTAACAGTATAAGAGAAAAGAGAACATTATATTATATGACTAGTATTACAGTACTATCGTCATTAATTGAAGTATAAGTAGAAACTCGAAGGTTTATATTATTATAAATTTTGAAGATACAGAAGCTGAAAGTTTCTAAGTCACTTTAGATAATTACGTTTTATTTAGTCTTCTAGTGTATGAAACAGCTATATTCAGAAAATCAATATGACATCGTCGCCGGGAAGATGTTTGATCCTATATCTACTACTGGGAGCGTTGCTAGGAGAGGCCGCCGGGAAATGGATAGAGGGGCACGTAAATACCAAGGATGTACGTATCGTTTCACTTTATGGATATACATAAACTATGATATTATGACTATGAACATACACACTATATGGTGTATGTTCTGATTCTTTTAAAAAGAACTGTCACGTACTACTAAGCTAGTTCGTGAAAATAACGATCATGTTTATTTTTATCATCAATCGTGATTATACTATCTTTTGTATGGTGTTTTGGAAAGAAGGATAGAGGATGATGTATTATAGGCACAATACTTATGTTAATGGTATTTATCTAAGATCTTAAACAAATTCAGTCTAGAAAAGAAACTAGCTATATCGCCGAACGCGGGGTTTGAATCCCCGACGTTTTCACCGCGATATCATAGTCGTTCATACAAAAATAGCATACAAATTGTTGCTTTGTACAATATTGATAGTTTTCGACAATATTTGGATAGGATAAGGCATGTATTATTTGGACAACAAAACCTTTTTTTCGAGTCAGTAGACTGTTATCAATAATAGTATTTTGTTTAGTTACATATAATTAATAGAGTTTGGAGGAGGCGTAAGATGCACCACCCCATTTTGTCCTGTGCATGTCGTAACAGGCGATTATTGACGACCATATAAAACCTATAGCTTCTAAAAGATAGCAATATTAACTGACTCGCTTATGTTGGACTTAAGACGTAAAACCGGGGACGAACAGCATTGCTGAAGGTGACGTATGTAAATGCAATTATACATCCGTCTGTAGAGCATGACGATCATCCTTTCTATAACGAGAGACCCATTAGCAGCCGTGGACTATAACTGACCGATTAAGAAATTAAGGAACAAAGAAATAATTTACCATCTCGTGCTTCATCAAAAAAAAATCATAATTTAAATACACATAAAATTTTCAGAACTGGGCCTTTCTCGCACGATTTTGTTTCTTATCAATGGAGGGTCAGTTTGAGTATCTAATAGAATTTGAACGCGAAATGGGAATTCCAAATCTACTTCTTTACTACGACGACGATAACCAATGGCCATTTGTATACCACAGTACTTTGGTGAGTATTTAAAATATTATGTATCATCATCATCATTACAGCCTATCAAAGTTCACTGCTGAACATTGCTCCCCCTCCCCCATATGTTTCCCGTAATAGCAACTACCACGCCTGACTGGCTTGTAATTAACCGCAGTTTTGTTATAAATTTTATCAGGAAGATGATGCTGACCGTCACCTGTTTTAGTCTCTGTCGTCTTTTGCGACCAACCGCGATGAAATGAGGCGTTAGATTCTCTGAAGGCGCTACTTTACGGCGCATTTGGTATATTGAGTATAGAAATGTTAATTTTAATGAGATGGTAGCATTGGACAAACCATCACTCAGGATAAAATGTTTGGTGGCTTTCCTCAGTGTCGACTAAGGAAATCACCGAGTAAAACTTCAAACTAGACTAGACTTCAAAAATTTGTCGGGTTTCAATTTCACTGTATGTTGTTTGTATGTATGTTACGCGATATCTGCGCCAACTGAGTAACGATATAAATTTTTTAAAATTAAATAGGCTTATTACCTCAATAATTCACAAAAGTCCCCTTAGGATTAATTATTAAAGTTTTGTAAAAAGTAAAAGACCAACTGCAAAGAACTTAAGGTAACCTATATACCTCGAAAATTTGGTGGTTTTTCTATTTAACATACTTTTTTAAATTTTATAGATTACAAACAAAAATTTTGGTATAATATGATTTTTGACTATATGACCTTGGATTGCACAAAAGGAAAACACGATATCGTGTAATTTTCTCGATAGAAAAAAATTGCAAAATAGGCTCTAATTACATATTTACATTTCTCCATGACACCACAATATTCTTACGACTCTTAAGTTCATGGAATTATTTTTAAGGCATATTAAATAATCATATCTAAGTTTTCATAAACCAGTTTTTTAATCCATTACGAAGTTTTGTTAAAATAAATAAAAATGTTGTTTGGCGCTTACTTAGTTTTTTTCCGAGCGCTTGCTCGGTGTGGCTATCTCTTAATTTGCGTACTATGAAGTCATTGCATCACTTTCATTTTGACACTCCTTTAGTCGTCCGTTAGCTTCACCGACACAGGAATAAGCCACGCCCCCAAAACCTCGATTCATTTTCAAGGTATCCTCTTAAAAGAAAAAAGTAATTTATACATACTTCTGAAGTCGAGAGCTTTAATTATTTGCTACATTGACATGGTAGCCACAGACTAAAGAAGTTATTATGTCTTTTTAAAAAACTGAAGTGGCAAACAAGTTTACGGTCCATCTGATGAGACCTACAACCAACTTCACCTCTGAGGACCAAGATTAAATACCTCGCGAACTGTAATTAAGTAAGTAACAGATTGGTATATAACCTAACAGACTCCTAAGAAGAAAAGAAGTACTTACATCAACTACCCAAACGTGAACTTTTTTTCATTTTTTTGTTTTGGAGTCTTAGAAAAGTTGCATTTATTCATTCATTTTCATACATTAATTTCAAATCAAGTATGTAATTTCTTAATTTTCATCATACAGACGTGTAAGGAACGAGAAGCACTTCTAAATAAGGTTGGACAGAATCAAATGATAAAGTTGTCTCACTGGTACCCCGAAACAGAATATTCTGGATGTATAGTTTCTAGAGCCAATAAAGAGTTACCAGCGGGCAAAAGGTTTGTTGTTTTATTATCATTCGAAACAAATGCTTGTAAAAAAACGTGTTCCTTAACAATTTATTCATCGTTATTTTTGAAAATTATACTCAAAACGAACGACCATGTAACCAGATCTGATCACGAGAAGCTAGAAATTGTATAATTAAACATACGCTAGATATGCAATGCAATGATAGACGATAGAAAATAATAGACGATTTAATTAAAAAAGGCGCAGGTGAAGTTATAAGCACATTATGAAATCATTACATTAGATTAGGAATTTCTCGATACGCCTTTTTTCCGATACGTAATCCGATACCGATGCTCTTATAAAAATATCGGCGATACCGATACCGATACGCTTATTGAATTCAAAAATGAAGGTAAAATAAATAAAACACAAGTCAGGTTATTTTTATTATTAATATAAAAAGAACTAATAACAGGGCAAACTAAATAAAACCGTTTAAAACTATAGGAAGGTTGTATTAGTTAATAGTTTTAATAATTAAAATTAATATTGATGACAGTTTTGTTTAAAAACCAAAGTATTCTTAAGTTTTGCGGAGAAAAACGATTTCGCAAATCTGTGAAGTAAGACCTGCGGTGGAAAATAGTCTCTCAGGTGCAAGGAAACAAGACACAGCACAGCATAGTTAGTTCGTACCTTGTCTGCACGGAAATAGACGTGACAACGCGCGTTTACATTATATTTTTAAAGCCCGAATTTTTAAAATTATAGTTGAATCGGCCATAAATATATCGCCGACAGCGATATATCGGAAAACTTCGAGTATCACCGATATATCGGTATCGGTATCGGATGCATCCCTAGTTTAGATGCGAGTGATACAGTCCGTTTCACGAAAGAAGTCCCTTAGCCGCGGCACCACAATCTTTGCAAAGTTGGACATCTGGTGTTAAATTTCATACATAAAATTTTAGTTTGCACATTTTCCGCGGGACTTCGTTAAACGGACTGTAACATATTTACTTTTCAAACCTTTAGGTTAGATAGATAGATACTTTAGCTCATTATGCGTAAATTGGATCAATTTTAATAATAAAAAGCTGTAAGTACCTGGGTTGTTGCTTGAGGAGTAAAAAAAGTTTCTCCATTTCCACGGGTGCTGTAAAGCGCTAAGTATAAAATAACACAACCCGAGAACATTGGTTTAACAACCACAAATTACATCTTATTTTAATATTATTACATTTAAATTTTTAGGAAGCATGAAAAATATTTGATTGCATGAAATATTTTATTGTGATCATAGCGTCTACTTTCGGGGACTAGAATTTATTACTTATAAGTTTATAACCGATTCATTAATATTTCATTACAGCCGTTCACAAGTCCACTGCTGAACATAAGCCTGCCCCAAGTGATGCCACAGAGCACCTGCATTCTCGATAGCATAACCGATTACTTAATACAAAATTGATGGCTTTTGAAATTAATGCATCTATCCTAAACATTACAGTTCAACCACAACAACAACTAAACCAACAACAAAAAGGAATACTCCAACAACATCATCGAAGAATATCAGCCCAAAAGGAAACAAATTTCAACCTCCACACAACACTTCGTTTTACGATCAATTTCTTAAAACTACAACACCTAAGCCAAAAGCTACCACTGCCGATACAAATTATACCACTTGGTACGAATTGTTCCCAACAGACGATCTAAATGTTTATACCACTGCCCTACCTCAGGATGAATTATGGGAAACAATAGGACCAAATGAAGATGATAGTCTGTCAGAAAATTTGAAAGATGTTGAGATATTGTTCAATAACAACACTAGTGGAGTGAGTAGACATATTGTTTTTTATAAATTTGAAGTGACAAATGAATTTACAGTCCACCTGATGGTAAATGGCTGAACTACCAGCTTCAAACAAAGAAAACCATTATAGACGTGGTAGAGCCATGCTGCAGTTATATTTGTGGTATAGTTGTAGCAGGAATGGGTCGGCACGACCGGGGAAGGACCACGCTCTCACAGAATACCAGCATAAAATAGCAGCTTAAAGCTGCTGTGTTTCTTTTGGTGAGTGTAGAGAACCGGAGACCCTTTTTACCAGAAACGAGATATTCCACCTTAGTTCTCACAGGTGACAACGCATCTGCATTTTGATTCATAATCGAGGATAGATGTAGATGTCTGCGGGCCACACCAACCACTTACCATCTGGTGGCACCATCTGTGTGCTCGTTTGTCACCCTTATCCTATTAAAAAAAAAACAAAAAAAAACACAAAATAAATATGTTGTCATCTCTGGGGATTAAAATCGAATACCCTCTGTGATTATCTCTATACTTCAGACCGAAACTCTGCAGTACGCGCAGCGGTACCTAAGTGGTTGGTACCCAGAGAGACTACGAGGCAAAAAAAAATCTTACCATCTAGTATATTTTTTGCATGGTAGAGCCATGCTGCAGCTATATTAGTAGTATAGTTGTAGCACGAATGGGTCGGCTCGACCGGGGAAGGACTACGCTCTCACAGAATACCAGCGTAAAATAGCAGCACAACGCTGCTTTTTACGCTCGCTACTACTTTATGGCGAGTGTAGAGAACCGGAGACCCATTTTAGTTGAAACGAGGTATTCCATCTTAGTTCTCAGGGGTGACGACGCATCTGTGTTTTGATTTGTAATCGAGGATAGATGTAGATGTCTATGGGCCACAGTATCCACTTACCATCAGGTGGACTGTGTGCTCGAATGTCACCCTTATTCTATAAAAAAAAACTCTAGTATATTCCATTTCTTCGACACGTTATGAACATCTAGGTAACACACGTAGGAAGTAGTTATCTAAAAATGCTTAGTCAAAGTCAAATATTTAAATTCAAAATAAGGCTTTTACAAAGCACTTTTCGAAAAACAAATTAAACTTAGCCGGTAAGAGTAAAAATCGCAAGTTCAACGCAATCTAAAAGAATATTACGACTACGTTAGGTACCTGATGAGGATATCACGTCGGCTGATCAAAAAAAAAAATGCTTACTAAAATTTAATATTATAATTAATTCAGTGATTGTACCAAATTCAAAAATCACCCGTGCGAAGCCAGGGCAGATCGCTAGTATATTATAATTCATTATAATTATCGTGACAGTCCATTTTTATTGATATATTATTCACACATAATATTACGTATGTACTTTCACAGCATAAAATAAAGCGTTCAACATTTGAACTGTACGAGCGCTTCCGACGTCGTCGGCTTAATTCGGGAGCTAATCTAGGCGGCCTTGGTACTATAAAAAATGGGGGTACAGAAAAACTTATCGTATCTTGTCACAACTCTAGAAGATTCCGTTCAGCAAGGGAACGATGGTGGTTTATTGCTATTAGCAATTGTGAAAGCTCTAAGGTAT
The DNA here is from genome assembly GCA_036936625.1 of Parnassius smintheus behrii. NCBI lineage: Eukaryota > Metazoa > Arthropoda > Insecta > Lepidoptera > Papilionidae > Parnassius > Parnassius smintheus. Next base: position 25,120,711 of record JAUPFT010000024.1, on the reverse strand, counting down.
CTATTTGTAAATAAAATCGGAAGATAGATTACATTTTTATTAAATCTTTATAAAATTAATATTAAGCTTTAGCCTAACTACTTTTAACTATTTTTTCTAGGGCTTGGATGTCAGATATAAATTCTTAATGACTAACGGCCCCGATGGAGATTTTTGGCGCGAACATTTCTCCGCCGACGAGTTCTGTAAGTAAAATTATATATCACCATATTATTTTATACAATATGACAATAATTTTACTAATCCTCGTTCCAGACGTCCTACCAATCCTTCTAGCGTATACATTCGCCTATGTAATGATGATGGTAGCTGTTGTGATGTGCAGCGTGGAGCTCAAGTCACGTCACTTGCTGCACTCCACCTATAAACTGTTCCTGTTGTCCGTGGTCGCACAGCACTGTGGTGTCATCATTCAGAGCCTCGCAACTATTCGATACGCTATTACGGGCGTGGTTTTCATGACGGCCAGGACCATAGGTAAGATTAAGAGTAGGGACAGAATGGTCCCACATAAGCATCGAATGCAATGCAACGCCCCTAGGTTGATGTACACACTTGACCTACGTATGCAACGTACGTTTGGCGTCAGATACTCTTGTCACTTACAAGTACAAATTTTTACCAACCTACCATGTTCAAATTCTAATTGAGTTTGAGAATGGCCAATCTGAAGATTCGCAGATCGACGTTACATCGCACGCGTGTAATTGCGTTGCTTACTGGCTTTCGGTAAGCGTGTTTCTAATGTAAAGTTTAATAAAACATAATGCGTTGCATACCGTTGCGTACCTGGGACCAGTCTGTCCCTGCCCTTAAAAATATAAAACCCAAATAACCTAAAAAAAAACTTGTGTTCCCACTAGTGTGGACCTTTAACAGTTATTTGCACCACGTAGTAATTTAACTCACACATTGTTCCCAAAACAACGTGTTATGCCCACACAAAGATTCAGGAGTTCCATCGAAGTCTTGTCTCCTGCATCAGGTCATCATTGTAACATTACTCCATAATGATTGCAATGTGTATCCCAAATTTCACAATGATATCTGTAACATTCTCCATCTACTCTGAATAAAAAAATGTAAATTAAAAAATATAAGAACATATTTCAAATGCTAACGTATATGCATAGATTGTCTATAATTACTATCAATTTCCAGGCCAATTTCTTTGTGGAATATCGGAAATGACATTCTTGCTACTGCTGGTACTGATGGCTAAAGGCTATACTATAACACGCGGTCGTCTCAAGGTCGCCTTCACCGTCAAGCTCACTGTCTTCATGTGCTGCTACATTGTCACCTATATCACGCTTTTTGTTTATCAGGCTAAGGTAATTTTCGATCATTACAACAAAATAATAAAGAAATAGAATTTGGACCAAGAAGTTCTCGAAGATTCAATGTTTTTTCAAACCCTAGATAATAATTATTAACTAATCGGTACTTAAGATCTGAAATTTTTAGAATATAATTTTATTACCAAGTACCATTTTTACAGCACTGCTTAATAAAATTTTAATAAAACTGAAAAAACTAAACATTTGGGAACTTCTAATAGCTCTTCTCCTTTATTTTTTATTTGTTCATAATAGGCTTCCGTTAAACAGCGACTAGCTGGGCCCTTTTCATTGTAGGGGGGATGGGCCAAAAGCGCCAAGCTTGAAAGATGGACTGGCAATCGCGTTACCAAAAGCACAGATTAAATAAAAGTACTACGTACCAAAAGTTTTATATCCCTTTAACGCTGTCGAATCTCTTCTTCTATAAAAATAACCAGATAGTTAGTTAAATAGTTATGTCAAATTCCAAATATTTTATTCAAAATTGGCCTTTACAAACCACTTTTTAAAGGCCTAAAAGCTACGCTATCGTCTTAACAATTTCTAAATGTGGGAGATCTTGTGAGAAGAAGTGGAAAGAAACTCGCAAGTAGTTTATTTTTCTCCCAAGAGTTACACTTTAACCTTAATAAAATTCCGGTGTGCGAGTTTCCGTGATTCTTCTCTTAAATGGCTTGACCGATTTTAATGAAATTTACGGAAGTTACCTAATAAGTGATGGGATTTTTTCTCCTTTCAACTCCACACAACGAGGTCTGCATATTCTATAGGCAAAAATTACAATCGAATGTTGTGATTAGCTCGTATGTCTGTGTGTGAGTGTATCTGTGCTTGTGTGTGCGTTCATACGTGCGCGCTTTATTGTATATTATAAATGTTTGCAGATGTTCGACCCGGGCGAGGTACTTTACCTGTACGAGAGTCCAGCAGGCTACGGGCTTATTGTATTGCGAGTTACGGCTTGGTGCGCTTTCGCTTATGCCACATTTTTTACCGTCAGGAAATATCCGGAAAAAGTAAGACATTGGTCCAATGATTACGCGATCATCTTATGGATCAATATCCATCTTGTGGATCAATATCCACAAGATGATCGCGTGGCTTACTGATCGTGACTATTCGTGTCTTAAGCCTTTAATCTCAGCCAGAAATAAAAGAGAAATTTGATTAAAATTATTTTCGGTGCGTCTAAATGTAATTGTCCCCATGTTTCGCCATCAATAGAAGGCCTCTCCCTCTCACACACATACACACACACCGATTTTATTA